>PNEQ01037158.1:6846-30183 GCA_003012365.1 Medauroidea extradentata
AATGAGTCGTAAACGTCAAAATTTGCACTTTACGGTTTTATGCACGCCACTAAAACCAACTGACATACCATTCCGAAAAAAATTCACAGTGTATAACAATGTTGTAGGCTATGATTAGACATATATAGAACAAAAAATAACATATTTTTGTATTTAATTAAAAATGCTGAATTTTTAAATGAAAATTCAAAAATTTCAATTTTTTTTTAAAAATACGAAACTATATATATTTTTATTTAAAATGTTTCAAATCGCAGCCTACAACATTGTTGTACACTGTGAATTTTTTTCTGTTTGGTATGTTAGTCGGTTTTAATGGCGTGCATAAAACCGTAAAGTGCAAAATTTTGACGCTTACGACTCATTACGCAAAAACTATAAGAGATAAAAAATTTCCTAAGAGGAAGATTTAGTCACAATTTATGTCTAAAATAAGAAAAAAAAATGTCTCGTACAAATATAAAAATAATAAAAGGCGTTGAAAACTGAGGTGAACCGCCCCCTTAAAATACATTTCTGCTTAACCTTAGTGAATTTTACCTGCCCGTTAACTGGTTTTCAGTAATTCTACAGATTTGTCAGTCAGAAACATATTTTAACTGGCATTTCAGTGATAAAAAATTTCACTGATTGTTATCACAGAGTCGGAATTAAGAGTGTATTTTACTCTGAAGTATATTTTAAAAAATAATAAAACTACTAGCTCGCTATTTACTTTAAAATATTTAATCCTGTCAATAATTTGCGAAATGTATGTTATTTTTTCCGAAAAAAAATCTAATTTTAAAAAATTAACTGCTAGCTGGTTATTTACTTAAAGAAATATTAATCTAATCAATAATTTGCGAAAAGTATCTTGTCTTTTTTTTTATTCTAATTTTAAAAATTTACGTTGTAAGCCGGTTATTGACTTAAAGAAAATTAAATCCAATAAATTATATGTGAAAAAATATGTATTTTTTTTTTTAATAAAAAAATAAACTTCATGGTACTTCATGGTTTTCTACACTTCTATGAGAATGTTGAGTTACATATTTTACCGTTTGGATTTAAAAAGATTATATTTTTAAAAAAACGTCGTTAATAGCGTTGCATATTGGGCGTATTTTGCGCCGACAAGCGGAAGCGGTAAGGATGACATTGCATGTGTGTCATGCCTTACCCTGGCCTCTAGGCGCAAGTCGTTGAATTAACGTGCAGACTTCTCGCCGATAGATCAGATTCAGTTGGGACCATGTCATCTTATACAGTAATATTTAAAATAAAATTGGGTTCTGTAGGCCTATTCATTTTTCGAGATTCAGCTCAAGGATTTTCGTACCTAAAAAGGATAAAGTTAAAAGCTAATTTCTCCGTTTTCGGAAGAAAGATAAAATGCTAAATGTTACTGGAAAACTTGTAGGTACACAAGCGCGTAACGTACTTTGAATGCGGTTCCTAAACAAACATGACTCGCGCACTTTAGAAAGGTTTCGTGTCAACGTCTATCACCGCAGCTTTGTACACCATTTGCCAGAAGTGGCAGGCGACCACATTATGGGGAAAGTAGAGTCGCTTTTTATGGTTTCGGTTTCATTTCTGAACATTTAACTTCGTTGGAGCGTAAAATAGGTTATGTTTAAATAAATTTCTGGCGTAACAAGCAGTTATACACTGCAAAGAAACTTCCTTGAACACTTTATGAGATAGTTACAATACTTCCGCCTTGTAAATATGCCAACTTTTATAGTTTGTGCAATACAAGTCTGATAACTTTAGAATACATTTGACTGCGTTATAAAAACGTTTACGAGTGCTACCATGGACGCCTGGGAAACAATTCTATAATACCTGCTTTCTTAGTGCTCCTATACACTTACAAATTATTTTTAGAGTGTATGGATGTTCAGATATGGCAAATGAAACCGTTCAAAGGAGTTATTTAATATTCTACTTTTACTTTTCTACATGACAGACTAACACAGACAGTCTATCAATAATGACTTTAAATAAACCGCAGAGTAGCCAGAGTTTACAAATGAAGCTAAAATACATTATATCCTTTTCTATTATGGGACCTGCCTTGCAATCTTGCAGCTGCTAAATAATGATAATCAAGGCATGTTAAATTATTAACTGTTGACATATACATTCACAGTCTTGTTACAGTACAACATGTAGTGACTTAATAATATATTTTTTTTATCCTTAGGTGTCTTGCAAGGTTGACAGATAAAATCGTTATAGACAAAGGAATCATTAGAATATTTTATTTTCTAAGTCTTGAACCCGGCGTATCTGCAAATCCCTTTTATCGCATCGATGTAATTGCATTGTAAATATTATATGTAACGGAAATACGCTGTAAGTTGTAAAGTTTATACCATCAGTACTTTCAATGTGCACAGCCTACTGCGTAAATTAAGTTTTACCTGTTATTTATTTTCATTTCACTTTATGTAATAAAATTTACTTAATATCCCTGTTTTTGTCTTTTCAGATATAGTGTGCAATGTAATTTGACGTTAATATTATAAAATCATTCTACTTCAGTGAAATTTCGCACTGGAATGAGTGTAAAGAGCAGAAATACTTTGTGCAATGAATTGTAGAATTTAATTGAAAAAAAAAACTTAAATAATAGTATGAACATGTCACAAATTTTATGTGTCGAAATTTTAATTATTTCAATAAAATTGTTAATCCACCAAATTGTGAAATATGGCACAGCCCTGTAATATTAAATCACATTCTTTGTACTAAAACCACATAGTGAATCACTATTATCGGACATAGTCGTTTTTTATCTGTTTACAGCAAAGAAGAAAAGGGATAAAATACGCATGGTTGAATGAGAAAATTATTTATCCAGGAATTGAAACATGATTAATTAAACATATTCTACAAGGATATTAAAAATTTTAGTAATATAATTAGCAAAGATATTTTAATTGCCGATTTATTGGAATAATCTCTTTAAATTACCAGAGAAGATAGGCTAAGGAGTAGTGTGTTGTCGTCCATACATTCCGAACCTCTGGTGCAAAACCGGGATTTGGTATTACTTTTTTAAGGCTGCCACTTAAGAGGGCGTAGTATATAATGCAATGCTTAAAGCATTAATCTATAACTGTAGGTTTTTTGAAGCCAATTTGCGAAAGTTAAACAATAGCAATCTTAGACAATAGCATTGGCCAACGTTTTAAACAAAATTGTTTCCAGTGTTACAAACTTCTGAGGCACAATCTCTGACGCAGGAACCTCGTGCATTTAACTGCGGCGCAAGAGATAACGCATAACGAATTTGTAATTCTGAATAAATATTTACTTATAAAGTTGGCAAATACCATTATCTAGGATTGTCATTGAGTATTTTATCCATATTGTCTTCGAAAAAAAGAATAGAAATCAATTGATGTTTTCAGCGTTTATTTATCTACCACGCACTCTTAAGTAGAATTACTTAATGTATCGTGGAAATTTTCATAAAGAACTAAAGTCTCATTTCTTACGACTCTAAGTGACTTACCTATTACGGAAAAATAGTACATTTGACGTGAAATTCCCATTTGGCAGGTCGCTTCTCGCTGAGAAGTGATATTGTTTAGTAACAGAGTGCAAATAAACTTGAACGTCGACTTAATGATGCTTCTCCTCTCCCTATTAATGATAGCTCCCAACACACATATACACACACGACCTGGCACGAATGTCTATGTAAGAACGTACTTACTTCGAAGTTTGCTACTCGCGCCCTGGACATCAATCAGCTAGCCAGTTATCTGGGACCGAAGACCATTCGGTCATTGGAAGTTGGTTTCCTACGTTTGAAAAGTTTCGTGTCCATAAAAGTGTGCAGTGAAATTATTTCAAACGTTCATTCATAACTGAAAATAATGTATAACTTCAAAATGTAATTTCAGGAAGATACTTATTTGTTTAACTATTTTCATAGTGTTTGCCTGTATATGGATTAAAACATAGCTTTACAGATACTATCCACAAAATACCTCTCAACCCATGGAAGAATAGAGTAATAAAAACACTATTCCAGTCGGTAGTTCAAATCAACTACATTATACGCGATAGTCATTACAGAGTCAAAACATACGAAACATTCCTTACGCAGTTCATTATCACCAAATAATGCCAAATACGTGACTCATTAAATAAAACAGGCAGGTCGGAGTGGGAAAATATTTGGAAAAAAATAAAAGTTGTGAGTTTTTGTGGAGCGTTCATTCATCCACTTTCTAACATACACTCCCTGAACAACGGAACTGGGAGAGAGTATTGTGGGCGCTAAAGGTTCCTTCTTATATAGGCTGCATTTTCATGTGTGTATGTGCATGTGAAGCACAAAATCTGTGTAGATCTAAGTGTTCAGCTGACCGGCGCATGACTTGTGGTCTCACTTCTACTCGCTAGCTACATAAACTGACGTGCTGTGTTTTATTTGCTTTTATTAATGTGACTGTAAGCGAGTAAAAAGTACTTTGATTTATAACAAGTACGAATTAATTCCAGCGCATGTAGTTAACCTTTTTGCTTTACGAATCAAGTTAGTATATTTTTTCGCATATGGCAGTTTAAAAAAAGCCGTGTTGAAATAATTTTAATGAAGCCCGAAAATCATGTTCCTAATAAGTATGATTAGATTTCAAACTTATTACAAATGGCTGAATTATGTTGTCTTATTGTAGATATACAAATGTTATAAGTTTTAAGGGGGCTCCCTATCCCCACTTCAAATGCGCTGCAACGAGATACGCCTATTCTTTTTTTACGAAACTATTAAACGCGTATTATATTTGCTTATCTACGAACACAACACACTTCAAACTACGTCGCTATAGTTTAAAAAATTCGAAACACTAATTAAAAATAAAATTTTCAGGCCCTTCGATATGGCCAAAAATGGGTTTCCAGACTGCCGTATCTGGGAAAATAACAACCGGATTTGAAAAACATAACTAGAGAAATAAACGTTGGACTTTGAACTATGTTGCCTATAAATAATAAAATGTGCTCACCGCTTGAAGTCCTATAGTTAAAAGGATAATAGTAAAGCACTGCATGCTGATAAGAATGTTGTAAGGCGAGTAAGGAATAGTCAAGGAATGCATGGGCGGGGGAAATGGGGAGAGTCCAGGGAACATTTTCCGACCAACCACTGTTAAAGATGATGTTTTTAGGAAATACAGTACAAGTTCTTTTGCTACCACCAGAGCCATCTACTGAGAACCACGAGCGCTATAGGCAAGGACACACGAACATACCCGAAGGAAAAAGGTCGCAATTTTAAATTTACAGCGAATCATTTCGCACCCGCCAGTAGCTCTGAAGTCACCAGCCCTAAAGTCACTAGCCCTAAAATAATTTTTGGGCTAGTGACTTTAGGGCTAGTGACGTGTACCCGGATCAACGCGTTTTTAAATCTTGTAAATCAGGAGTCACCCCACAGGAAATCGAATCGCTGTAGTGGGATGCTAATTACTTGACCACTTTACTACCGCGGCCCCCAATTATTGGAAGTGTCTAGTCGTATTAATGAAATAAGTAATAGCCTCCTAAATAATCCCGCTATATATAATATACATACATATATTGGTCTATACAATTGTCAATAAAGTCAATTATTGTGGGAGAAATGCTATCCCGAAAAACGACTTAAAACTTACATTTTTTTTAAATGCAGTATCAGATATCACTTGAGATAAAGTAGTGATACTCTAGATGTTGTCAAAACAAAAAGAAAACTACGCAATTAATTTATGTAAAGAAATGAAATTTTAAAATCGTTTTTTCATAGTAGCGTTACTCCCAACTTATATACTTATGTAGGAATTGAAAACACACTTACTGTTTTATGGCCTGTCACCGCGCCAAATTAATACACTCAGGCCTGACTCACACAGTGTACATGCATATAAGCACGCAAACGCAAAATGTTAAGATAACAACGTAAACAAACTTGGACACGTTATACCCGATATGTCAAGGGAATATTGTAACTTGGTACAAATGGTTCATTTCAAATATTAAGGGCTGTAGAATCCGGACAGGCGAAGAACACATTATGAGGAGCATAAAGAAAAGTAGCTACATTGACGAATACAAATTATTAAATATTCCAAATAAACCAAGTTGAACTAAGCTGTAAACAGACATAAAATATTGTCACAGCATCCCACAAACACGTCATATTATTTTTTTCAAATGTAATTTACCATAAATGTATAGTCGCAATAATTGTGTGAATAAAACTCTAATGTTTTACTTTTCGAGACAATGTTCACTGTTTGTCAATATTCTTAGTCTTCTTACAAAATTTATGCATTTAACTAGTATTTTTTTTTATATTCAGCTGCCCCGCTTAATTTTCGTAACAGTTCTCGCGTATAATTACCCGAAATCTCTAAATGAGATGTTTGTTAAATGTTCTATAGACCTTGCAATTGGAACCTCGTCTAGTTTCTAAATTTACATTGGACACTCTCTGCACACCCGCCATTTCGAGAAACGTAAAAAGTTGCTAGCAAAAACTGGAAACATAATCAGAGTTTACTCAGACCAAACCATGATTTTGTTAAACCTGCCCTCAGGAAGAATCGTTAATTGATTAATTAATTTATCATAACCACAGATAATCAAATTCATTTAAATGATACGGGGAAACGCATAACCAGTTACATTGTTCCAATGAATTATAACGCATTTATATGGCAAATTCTTGTTTGATTTTAGTAATAAAGTATTTATAAAGTGTTTTATTACACTCGCGAATAAATTGCAAAATATCAACACCATGTCAACAGCAGCATGATTTCATCAATGACTGGCGTATTTCGTGCTGAAATAAATTCTGACGAAGGAAAATTATGTATTCGATATTCATGAGCGTTGTACCGACTAGAGTAAAATTTTCTAACGACTTATTTTCAGAAATACCCAAGAAGCGAATATGATGTCTACGTACAAAGTGCCATTACAATTTTCCTGGATGATACGCAGGCAAAGTACTATATTTAGATACGTCATTTCAACATGACTTCATTAGAAAATATTCACCATAGATTACACACATTAATTATGGATTATAACAACATTAAAAATAATATTTGTAATTTATAGAATTCACTATGACCAGTGTTAGTGAAATTTCTTTGAACTTTTTGTCAGTTTACACGGTTGACATCATCGAATTGTTCGTAAAACTGAGAAAGTCTAACTGCAAAATATATCGAAATAATAATTTTGAAATGTTTCATGAATCGCTGCAGTAGTTTTCAAGCTATAAAGTTAAGTACCAATTAATTTATGAAGCGCTATCTCATAAAATGGATACAGAAGAGGTGAATTTTGAACGAAGCTCACTTCAACAGTTGATTTCTTGCCCAATGAAATGGGGTTAAAATCATTTTTACTATATTATAAATATAACTATGTAACCTTCAATCCCAACATTAGTCACCATTTTTAAAATATGTTCCTTAGTAATTTCGAACAAAACGTTTACATTAACATTCACAGTGTGGCTAATATTACAAATGTGTATCCAATTAGGGAATGGTCTCTTAAAACTGTTGCAAAATAATGGTTTTCTGCTTGAAAACTCTGCCATTGGCATACCACATTCAACTGAAATTAAATACTGTGGTATTACAAATTAATAAAAAAAAATAAGTGCTCATAATTTTGAAAATGTTTACATTTGCTGCTCCTCTATACGTTTCTTCCGAAACAGAAGATCTTCACTGCACTTGAAGAAATTCAGACAGAATACTAGTTTTGGTTTGACTCGGCAAAAAAATAAATGCTTATTAACACTTTAATTTACTGATGTGTTTCTTTATTTCCGTATTGGAGGATCTGCAACAATAAACTGGAACGAATACAAAATATTGATTAGAAATCATCATAACTCTCTTTTAATTTTTACCTGAAATGAAATTTAAATTTAATGTGTTCATATTGTGCTATCTTGCAAAATAGTGAACCTAGTACTATACCCTTCAATATTTTACTAACGGAGGGTGAACTGTCAAAATATATTTGGAATCGTTTGTTCAAATAGCTCCAGAGATATGATATAAACCAGTAATTTTAAAATAGCAGCTGTTTGGCAAGTAAGCATCTGAAACTGTTCAAAACTATCAATATAAGTAGTTATTCCTAAATTCTGAATTGTGTACAGGGTGAATTAGTTCAGTTAAGTCAATCACAGTTGCTTATGATGGTACAAACACACTAGTGCACAAGCATATACACACAAATACAGACAAAATAAAGTTATCTCATTGGTTTTAATTTGTCGTTATATTTCACGCTAGGAAAGATATAGTTCTATACAATAACTAACGAACTAAATTTGGGATTAGAATTGAGATTTCGTTACGTAAAAGAAAACAAATATAAATATCGATATAGCATTCGGGTTTCTAGGCACCATAATGGTGACGTTGATTAATGGACTACTACTTCAGCAAACAACAGTTTCTTTCACAAAATCTATGGTTGACACACCTTAAAATTGTTGAACAAAGTTTTAGTCATAGTACTAAACTTTTAAACAACGGTCTATATCTGCAAGACCTCCTGTCAAAATATACGATTAAGTGGCTGAAGGGTTCACTGATGGCTGGTTTGGTGGAAGGTGAAACGAGGGAAGCTGCTATGAAACCTTCAAAATTCAAACTCGATCTAAGTAAATACATTTAATAAACTTTTATTATGTAGTAATGCTAAATTTGTGGTGTTACCGCTCGCGTGTCACATTTTCAGTACACCGTACGCATTTTCCTGCAGTTTTATTGCAAACTTTAACGAACGGTTAGAAGTAAAGAGACATTCCTTATAAACTTTCACGCAGAAGTTAATGAGGAATCATTATTATTTGCCAAATAGCCACACTTATGATTTTTTTTTTTCGAAATTTTTTATGGGTTACGAATACAAGTTTTTTTTGTGTGTGAATGTAGTTGATGTTTACTGAAAGCGTAGTGCGTTGACGTATGCCACCATTGTATACCTAGTAACCCGAACATTTCAACGAACTTTTCATTAGTTGATGTAATACATTTTTCAAGCCCATTTGGGTAGTGATGGTTGTATGTTTCCTACTCTTAGGAGTAATTTCCGAACACAAGTAAGTTGAATTTCTCGGTAGTTTTATTTCTAAGGAATCGCCTCCCAAAGTTTCTAAAATAAGTTAAGAAACACCATGTTATATTGTTTAAAATATACTGTGTATTTTAGAAATATGTAGTACTACTGAAGTTCGTAAGTATTGTACACATGTTACAAGCATAGTTTACGTTTATAGTAATTCGTTTAATAATATGACGCCAAGGAGCGTGGGTTCTGACCCTGTAAAAGTACATGCAATCGAAAAGCATTTATATATTATGATTCAAAGAGTTCGTTCTTGTTTAGTAAGGGGTTAAATCTACATAGTTGAATTAATAATTTATTGATGTGTGTTTCGATAAAGCAGCAAAAGTTTTTTTTTAAACTATAATTTTAGCTTGCCAAAAAAAAAGTATTGTACAGTCCGACTAAATACGCTGAAAATAACTGGTAGACTTCAAATACGTAAAAAAAAACATATTCCAGATAATAAAAGTTATACATTCACTAGCGCTCTTTTACTTCTTGCGGACTTTAAAATTGTCGCAGTAGTTGTTTCCATTAGTTTTGTTACACACACAGTTTTCTATATGTCGCTATCGTAAAGTTATCTGGTTATAAGTTGAATGTAGAGCACGATTTTCATCACAGACTATAAAATATATAAATGCTTGACTTCGAACATTTTACGGTTCTAGAGCGTTCGATTCCTACGGGATGAAAGAAGGATTACGACCACTTAAAATAATACGAAGAATTGGTAACTCGTAAAAATAACATACAAGAGCTAGAAAATTGAACTTTTTAATGCTTGACCTTAGGGAACATTGTATTACGCTCACAATAGATACAACTTTTGATCTGACTGATTGGAGGATACTTTAGAAGGCAACTGAAATTAGGGTATAGCGTGTATGCTTATTTTAATTTGCAATAACAATTATATTTTGTTTATTTGTTTCCTTGAATGAAAATAATTAAATCCTCCTATTAATTCATTAATACTTCTGAAAGTGTTACAAAACTCAGGCGAAGTTTAAAGTCTACACCTCCTCCCTATACATTATTCTACCTCATCGACAAACCCGATGACGAAAAGACAATTTGCGCCTTCGGTGATGTATATAATTCCAATTTAATCCTTTCTTCCTCTTGTTGTGTAGTCCGAATTTATTTTCGTTTTTATAGTTTTACTGCAAATAATCAGCAAGGGGTGGGTTTAATAAAAAAAATTCTACGCTGGCGTGTCGTGGAAAAATGAAACATAAAAGGAAATAGTCCGATTCGAATCTGGTGCATTGTAATTTTCGCTTGCCGAACACATGTAAAAAATGTGTGTGGGGGGAACATTTGAATGCACAATATTATATTCATACATTTTTTTGTTTTGGATTGGATCGGTGACATCAGCAGCAGAAATACTGGTCACAAACGGAAAAGGCTGGTCGCATGAACGACATGCTCTCGTTTCGAGAGCTCGAGATTCTCATTCAGCTCAGTATCACCCTGGACACGTAATTGTTTTCATCGCAACATTCACTGAAGTCATCGTTTGAAAAGCGTACGCGTAGCGTTCGAAAGAGTTTTGTGTACTTGTTTGAAGGAAAAAATGTATAATTAATTCATTTATTAGATCTACGGGCAGCTCAATGCGTACGTGGAAAAAATTGGGAAGGACTTTGAAATTTATTTTATTAAAAAATCACCTCATAATTCACTTGTAATAAGGTTTCGAAAAACCCTGGAAAACCGAAATCAGGTTGGCCGGACCAGGGATCAAACTTAGGTTCTCCCCAGTGCAATGCCGTGTTTTACTTCTGTTCAAATCAGCAATTTAAAATTAATTGCTTAATAAGTGGTAAAGTTAAGGCTTCCCACTTTTCTTACAACTATTCACAAAAATTCTATTTACACTAACATATACGATTACGACTACCAAATAATCACTTCTTCAAATAATAAAATGCAGAAAAAGTATTAACTAAACTAACCTAAGAATTATTAATTACATTGAGCAGTTAAAAATAATAACGCACAAAACTTCAAAAAATCCGCATGTATAAAATCATAAAGTATAAATAGAAAAATGCTTTACACAGTATTTCACCGTAATTAGTTAACAATTACGAGTATAGAGACTGCTATTTAAATGTTTGTGTGAAACGTAGAAATTTTAAACAAAAATATGTACAATACATGCAAATGAAATGTATAAAAAGAGCCCAGATTCATATACAGAAGTTAATTTTACAGTTAATGAAGTTACATTTGTAAAATAATAAAAAAAAATACAGCATAAAGGGCATCACTTAGCCTTCCAGTGTTAAAAAAAATAATTTTTCATCAGCTAAAGGACAGTTGAGTAGTCCAGTTCCAAAATTCTCCTTGTCCGCTTTCACTAAAACTGAAAAAATGAAAAAAAATCTTATTTTAACTGCATTGTGACATGGCAAAAGCAGTTTATCTATGTATGTCTGTTATTGAATAAGGCGACTGTTTGATCCTCTCATCACGTCAACTTTAGCACACATTTGAAATCCACGCAAAACTGTTTAGAACTCTTTTTCCTTGGTGATGAACAAGGCGAGTTTTGGAACTGTATTACTCAGTTATACAATTGTAGGTAAATTTTAACTTCAGCGGATGGCAGCGAACTCTTTTTATTGGCTCAGACATAGCAGGCAATGTACGGTAACTGTACTTTACGTCTTGTCGACAGCGAAGTCATAGAGACGGTGACATACAACTTGGTATAATGACAGCAGCTGGGAGACAAGTCGGCCATGGCCGTTGTTAAGAAGTCTTCACAGAATTTGCGTGGAGCGATTTCGGGTAACCATGGAAACCGAAATCAGGATGGCCAGAACCGGGGATCGAACCCGGATCTTCCCGAATGAGAGACCAACGTGTTACCATTGCGGCAACTCGCTCGATGAGATATAAGAAATATATAATAGTATGCCCATTTTTTAAACCAATATATAAGAGGAGTGTTATTTCCAAAGCCATTAGGCGCTAAACACTGTCCGTTGTGGTCTTCCTTGGCAGGAAACTTCTTAGACGAGCATTAGCAAAACGCTCACTACGCGTCTGTGAGGACGCGGGTTCTATTTCCAGCTTCAGCTGTACTAATTTAGCTTTTTCTAGGGTTTGCTGGAATCACTCCAAGCAAACGTTGAGAAATTTTTAAAAAATATGATTCCCTTCAAATTTCGGGTATGTACCTGGGAATGTCTATCTGTGAAATTTGTTTGAGGGCACATATAGTGAAACGACAACTAGATAATTTTACTCGTTAGTTTCATTTCCTTCTTAATGTCACAAATCAAGTTTATTTGCAGTAACATATACACATTACTCTATAACACACAAGTTTGGGCAATTGTCATGCTACGTTCACAAGAATGAGGGAGTAATTGACCAGTAAACATCTAACAATAAATTCTGTTGAAAGCTATTTCACACTTAAATAAGAACTTTTGGTATTCCTACTAAGTTTCGTCTTTCACGTTATGTGTATCTTACGCCATATTTAAAAATCACCAGAGTCTGACATCTATTATGTAGTCAAGCTGATAAAATTAAAGTATTTTTAAGTAAAAACCTATCTAAAATCCTAACTCTCACTCTCATATGTATAAAACAATAACTAATTTATTTCAACACTCGTTGTTTAAAGTTTTCGCTTGTACAAGTGAGGATGGGACCGTGGTGGTGTAGTGGTAAGATCGTTCGTCTCGTACCATAGCGATCGGGGTTTGAATACCGGTAGCGTCACAGATTCTTCTCAAGTAGGGAACGTGGCAGACGCTGCCACTAACCGGCATTCAGTCGTTGCTCCAAACTCATCTAATATCATCCTAATTAGCATTCAAGACTTAGCCTACTTGTTAAGCTCTTACCAATTCTCTTCTCGTTACTCGCTCTTCGTTGCCAACATAATTTGAAGAAGTCACAAAAAACGCTAACGTAAAACTATCGCTTCTAAAATACATTAATACATGGAACATTTAATCGCTCGTTGCCAACATTATTTGAAGAATTCCAACTAGTATTTAGGACAAATTATTTTCCATTAAGGGCTGCAATTCACAGATATTGTCAAATGGAAATCTCTTTAAAAGAAACGAAATGAACCTGCTACAATACCTGCTCAAAGAGTTAAATAGTAATTCATTGATTAAATGTTACGGTTCACGTATTTAATTTGTTATTCCTTGTGAAAGTGCTTGTCGGTTTCGGTTAGTAACTATGTATTTATCTAACTGTGTTTTTACTGTTGAGTTACTTTAATTTTATGTAGGTGTTTGGAAACGCAACCTCCGAATATAAGCGTTGGCTCTTTGGTCAGAGCATATATAATTATAAAATAATTAATTTTACTTTCGAAGCTTTTGATTTCAAGAACCATATGTTGATCAAAAAAAAAAAGAATTCATATTTCTCCTTTAATCAATTATACTTTATTATAAAATAAATAAATACCAATGTATCATTATTTCTCCTTCACTTATGAGCTTCAAACGTGTAAAATAGCTTCAGGTTGGCGACACCATAAATCATTTCATCATATATTATGCGCACTGCAGTACCCGAAGTGTCACAGACTGGCCTGATCAGAATACATAGTTGAGAGATTAGGTATGCAGAATTTGAACAGTTCAAGATTAAAGGAATCCGTTTCCTTAAAACGTCGAACATTTATGTATACCTGATCCTTAAAGTAGGTCGCTTTACAGTTTAGATAATCTTCTTTATTTTTAACAGTAGGTGACATGATAGTTTGTCTAGGAACAGCATGTTGCACGCAGTATAGGAAGGATAATACCTAAAAGTCTAGGTCTTCTTGCTAAAGCGGGTTCATAAAACATATATATCAAATGTTTTAAGTAAAAGAAATATTCTTTTCGGTAAAGATAAAGTTAAGCAAAACGTCTTAATGACTAATATCGGAAAGTGAAAAAAAATTGTTAGATAAACTGCTAACTCAACAATTTCTAAGAAAAACGAATTTGAGGTATATTGCCACCGCCCCCCCCCCCATTTTTCCCAACATAATATTTTAACTGGCACGCTACGTTTATATATAATCGTACTAAACAATTGTTAATCAAATAAACTAGGATACTTGCAAACCTGTGTAAAATTACAAGGATTTTTCTTGTAAAATTAATATTTGTAAATTTACAAATACTTTTTTCCGTAAATGTATTAATTTTATAAGAAGTACGAATTCGACCGAAGCAACAGGAATTATAGGAAATAATATGGTTATAACCAATCTATATCCTCCGATGTACATTTTGATGGAATAAAATTAATAGTAATATAAACGGCGTTCTACAAAACAAAGAAAAGTTTGGCCAAGTTCATAAATAAAAATAGACAGCAACTTATAGTATGTAAGCTTAGTTGGTCTAGCAGTAAGGGAAGGTTGTAGTTTGATGCTCGGCTCCTTCACTGATTGGTTTGCTCAAAATAATTGCGTGTAAAATTATTTGTTCGAAAGTTTTTAAGAGTTCATTTTCACAATCAAGGCAAAATAAATTATTCAAATATAAATTTACCCATTGCAAATACAAATACAAACACAATTCTATACCTTGTAATGATACATACTTATGTGCTTTTCTTACGAGAATAATATTTTTACGTTTACAAATAATTTCCTGGGCAACTGGATTTCCAAGCATTTTCCTTGAAAAAGGACAAATTCTTTTATGCTTAGTAAATTTACAAATGTATTGCTGAAACATTCAGTTCTAAAGAACTTACGCGGAACGGGACCGATACTTTAACGACTTCTCAACACACTGCAAACGTAATTTCCGAGCCCGCCAACACCCCTACATCGTCTTTTTCAAATTGCCAATCCGCATCTATGTTGATCTAGATGATAACAATGCCTCGAAATCAACCTAAATTAAACTTTCCATCACTCTTTCTCAAGTTTGTGCGCTCACCAATTCAACAGTAGCGCTTTTACGTAGGAACTAATTGCACGCTAGTGGTTTGGCCATAGCGACGATATGGAACTAGATATGTGTGTTAAGTTAGTTCTATCGTTTTCACACGTCTGTGACTCGAATGCGAGAAACCGCTCCAGGCAACAGACAGTACAGCTACAGTTAAAACACCTAGCTGCAAATTCACGCAGGACGGCAGATTAAAACGTCGAGACACAAGGACAAGTACTGTTGGTTGGTGGCCCTGGTATTTGCGAGCGAAGTTGTGACAATCAGAGTCGCCAACATGTTTCGCCTGCTGTTCCACTCTTACTCTACCTCACACCTACCGTGTCGCCAACGAATCCCCTCCGTCCTTTCTAACAAACACTGTTGCCAAGTATACGATGAGTCACATCACAAAAAGTGATGTAAATATTCCATATCATCAACAAGACAAAAAAAAATGAATTAGGTTCAGGTCGGTTTTACAACTTGTCGTAAAACTAAACTTAACCTGTCGTTAGATATAACTATCCGTCAACGTTTTATCTCACATTTTATTACCCTTTTAAGGGTGTTTATTAAAATAATTTCTTGTGCTTACGATATTCATACAATTTCAAAAGATTAGCCGACAATAAATATACATTTGTTCAATGTCTATGAAAAATAAATTGGCGTGTTTATTCAGACAATTTTACATTTAATATTATTCCGATTGTGTATATAAGTTTGTGAGGTGAGGACAGAAAACAAAAACAAAAAAAAAAAACACCAGAATGATTTAACTTATCTGTTGTTATAACAAAGTTTAAAATATCTGTTGCTATAGAAAGTGATGCAATTGATGTCCTCTGTTGTAACTGATATTTGCAACATTATGTTAAAATTATTCATGGGGGCCTAGGATTCACCGTACACTATCAACGAAGTTGAAGAGCACTTCAACAAAAGCAAATACGTCTAAAATAGGTTAGTTTTGCATAAAATTAAAGAGTGTACACAGTAACGTTAGAAATCGCAAAGAGACCCTAAACTTAATTGTATAAGTTCATTTTAATATGCGAATTTTCATATAAAACCAATTCGTTACATGTTGCTAAGACAACTATGTTGTTTTTTATCTGTTCGTAAGTGTAAGTTCAAATTAAGTAGTCTCACTCTCAACGACCAACAAATTTTGTGACGTCAATGAAATTTAGCTGCTTATCATCAGCAATATTGCGAATTAGGTATCGAGTGGTTAAAGTAGAACTTCCATGGCTATTTGGAATTTTATTTACAATTTCTACATTTCTGTTTTCATACCTATATTTATATATTTGGAAATGATAGGTTGTAAAACGTTACTCACTAGAAATACTAAATATCACGAGAATGAAATTATTTCAGTAACTTAGCTTGTAGGATTTCAAAACTGATGGTTATTTTTTACGTTACTTCTGCAATCCAACGAAATGTATTAAGGAAAAAATCATATTACGGTTACGTATAAACTGTCCACCAATGTGCTATCACGGTCTAATGTACAAATATAATGGGAAGTAAAAGTCAGTACGAATATCACATGACGAAATATTTTCAACTTTAAGGTTATCGGTCACTATTTACGATGTTTTTGGACCATTATATTTTTCAACGTAAATGGAAACAGATATAGTTACACCATCCCACAGATTCATTGGCAATTGTTTTTAATGTGTAGTGTTATTTTTAATAAAGTCGATAACAAGCTATAACTTCATAATTTGTTGCTTTATAAATATTCAGCTGCATATCAAAATAAATTCTCAACAAATAAATGTGACATATGATAAGATATCCCGTCACTTTTATAGTTTAAAAATAATATTCGAAATAACATAAATATGGACCCCCATCTTGTAACGGAATCTAATCTAACTAATCTAATATCTAAACAGTCCATGCTGAAGCTAAATTGCTAAATACACACGAATCCCAAAATTCCGTACATCTAGCAACACTGGTCTAAAATCGTCCACCTCTATCTTGCTGCCTTTGAATTTCGACTTCTCCTACGCTGCTGGGGCAAACAAAAGCCGGGTCGCCGTTTGGCCTGCCACGAGTGCCAACACACCGTGCGAGAATTTCCCTCAGAACGCCCGCATCGGGGACAATTTTTTGTACTCCATCCCCTTTCCTCGCCGGCCTTCACCTTCACTTGACCTGATTACGGACTGCACGTCCTGCGCTGAAATGAAGTTGCGAGCATCTCGGTGTAGTGCGGGTCGCGTGTTGCCCAGGCGTCTTTCTCAGCGAGGCAATTAGCCTTTCCCTTGTCCGTCGCAACTGGTCGGCTGTGCGAGGCACGCCAGTTTTGCATGAATTTCCTGCTGAAACTGAGTTCTACTCTCACTCTCTCTATCTCTCTCTCTCTCTCTCTCTCTCGTATATCCAGAACATGAACTATATACAAAAAAAGAGCACTTGAAAAATGATAAAACTTTACGGAAGTTCTGATACATAAATCGCAAAGTCAAATTGAGACAGCAAAGCCCAAATAACAATCTATTTGTTTTTGCGATTTAGGAGTGTTTGTGGGAAACGACAAAAGTGTCAGAAAATCACATTTTGAGGTTTTCCATTTAAAAAAATGTTATAAGTCCTGTTGCTAATACCGTAGGAAGTGTTATAAGTGCCAGTAATATATTGTTCAGTTCAAACAAACGTCCGTAGAATGCGCTTGGCGTAACTTCATAACTGTTGCCATGGAGAATGATACAAGTGCCATCTGAGGTAATAACATTACGAAATTTTTTCTGTAACAGTTCTTTTCACACACGCAATCCTCTAAATAAATGCAACACAGCATTCAAATTACAAAAATATTTGTGACAGGTTTTCTTTTATTTCCTGAAAAACTTACTATTTCGCACTTATACTGTTTCCCACAGACACTCCTCAATTGTGAGCGAATGTTTCTGGAGTCACTAAAAACCCATAGTAAATAATGTCACTAAACAAATTAATCAAATGTATAGACTAATGTAAGTTCTGTTTGTTTATTCGTCTTCTATGCGTTCCTATAATATTCATCCATTTGCGATGAAACCAATGTTTCCCTGAAGGTTTCTGTAAGAAATCCAATTTGGGTAAATGGGCGGGAGAAAATCGGGTTAAAAATTGTTCATGAGTTGTTATGCGTGCGCCCGAGAAGGTTTCTGCCAAAATATAATAACTATAGGAGGGGGGGGTGAAATATGGTTGAGAAGCAGAACGGGGTACCCAAAGATGTAATGGAAATTACAACGCATTCGGGTATCGCTATTAGACAAATAGCAAAAAAGAATAAACCAATATTTGATTATATTCGTAAATATATAACATGCATACAGTCCAGAAAAGGAAAAATGGTAGACAGCAAGTGTGAAAATGCCAACAAAACTAGACGAGGACCACATAACGAACGCAGAAACTGGAACGGATATAAACAAAGACAACATTACTAAGATAACATAGGCGTAAGTACTATGGTTCATTTGACAGCCAGTGGAACGTTCCGGTATATTATGTATGTTGCCGTTATCAGGCACATAACTGCCTTTGGGACTCCATTTATGTATGTCATAGATCACAAAATAGGAGTCAGCTTTTGGAGAGCATTTTTAAAAGTTTAATTTCAGTTTTCAACATTCTTTCCGAATACTTGGAAACTGTTAAATATTTCCCCCGTAGACGTATCTACGTTAGGCTAACTTAAGAACACAAGTTGAGGGTGTTGGAACAAAAAAGAATGCTAGAAAATTAAACTTCGTAGTGTTCAAACTGTTATCTGATTACAAATTTCTAAGACAAAATTTTTTATTCCCTAATATTCGTTGTGTTAAAATAAAAAAAAGCTATGGAAGATTTAACAAGAGCCATAAAAGTCACTCCGATTAAGGAAATGGTATGACTTAAAACCGGTTTTTTAAACAAAATAAAGGACCGCCAAAAGTAAAATAAAAACGAAATGTTTAAGTTTTCCGCAATTTTTATCGATGCAGCACATTCTTGTGCAATTTTATGTTTAAATTTAAGTAGCACTTGTCATTCTATTTTAGTGTGACTACTCATTTCTGTACACGAAAAAGTTTTAGCTAGAATTTTTCTTCACAAAACAGATATCATTATGAAAATATTTTATGTAAAAAAGAATACTATTTAACGTTAAAATGTAGAATATTGTTTGGTACAAATGTAAAATTCTGACATTTTTTTGTAATGGGCGTCCTTAAAAATCATTTTCTGGCATTCTGATGATACAATCAAAATTCATGCATCCATGAAGGGCGCGTGAGCAAAAGAAAGTTTCATTTTTTGTTTATTTTTTTATTTCGAATCTGAGCAAAGTCATCTCTTAGAATTGCAAAAGTTACTGAAGAAAAAGAAGAGTTTTCACAGAAAATATGCTGTGTCGGCAATAAAATTATGCGTCGCATAAGCTACGGTTGGAGAAATATTTTTATGACTTTTGATTTATATAATATCATATCTATGTTATTTAAGAACGCGGGGTACTTTTTTATTATTAATTTGTAACAGGGTTTCAAATTATTACTCTGACACACGATTCCACTTTGTGGACAGCGTGGGTGTAGTAGATATTCCTTTATTGAAACCGTTTGTAACAAAGAGAAAAATAACTTGTAATATAAAGCTGTATTTTATCAGTTGCTAAGGAAACGTTTCAGAAAGCAATTTTTTTTATTGGTATACTCCATAAGTTTGAATAAATTTGACAGCAACTTATGGTCAATAATTTGTACCTAATATTTTGTTATTTGCATCATTGCACAAGGCAAACTTTGCGGTAAAAATGCTTAAATGGACATCTCAGGTTAATTTTAGAGCTAAAAAAATATCTTGCACTGTGCAACGAATCCCAAAATACTGAAAGTTAATGACCATAAGTTGCTGTCGAATTAATCCAAACTCACATGAAACAGAGTATATACTAGAAAGTTTGCAGAACCTTCACTTCTGGTATCTTCTGGAAGGTGTCGTACGAGTTGCGGGGACCCGGTGACCGCCTTAAACGATAGTTGGATAGCTTGTGACCATGAAACTAGTCTCTACCCTCCATTGTCGCCATGTTGTGGTGTGGATGGGGGTTCGCGTGCGCCGTTGGAAATCACTTAGCCTGCAACAGGTGCGCGGGGGTGCATGCACGGTCGCCACGGAAACAGCTGCCGCGCAGAGAAACCAATTTCCCCCGGGCTGGTAGCGACGAATGGGGCAGGGGGGGTGAGAGGAGGTTTAATGAGGGAATTGGTAGAGCTGGGTCGCCCCTACCTCACAGCAGCCCTAATTCATGTGCTCTCCTGTCGCCCTTCGCGTGATATAGCAGCCGGCCGTTCGTTATATGGGCACTTTCCTGAGCCCTTCTTCGTTCGCTCATCATGCCGTTATTCATCCCCCTTATGTTGCATAAAAATATAACTGGCAATCGCAACATATTATGCAGGAATTAATCCTGCAAAATACTTGCAGCTGAAACAAATTGTTTCGCACTTCGCAGTAGAACATTCGTAACTTCTTGATTTTTACTATTTTTTCTACAACTTCTGTATATGGTTAATAATTATCAATTTTACTACGATAGAGAGTGAAACACAAACTACCAGAAATATAAAGTAGAGCATAAATAATAATACCATTGTTGATGTACTCAAACTGTCCAGCTGGAAGGCCAAATGTACAAAAACTAAGTCATAAAGAAAAAGTAAATTACAAATTTGTTATTAATCGTAGCTGGTGGAAGATGACCGTCTTTAAACTGTTGTGTTAATTCAAAACAAATTTTGTACACATCATTAAAATATTGAAAATGTATCGTCCCCTTAGTTTTTAAATGCGTTGTAATTACAGTCTTATAGTGCTTTAGGGTCACTACTACAAAAATTAATGGTTTTTTAACGTAAATACGAATATATTGTTTGCTTAACGATTGTGTGCTACTAGTGGTTTCTGTCATTATCAGCATTGACAGTAACATTTTTCTGATTAAATTATATCCAAACACACATTTTGAAACGAAAAACGGTACATAAGAATCGAGCCATCGAAGTATTTTATGTTTTTTACATATTATACTTACGGGGTATATGTGTGAAGTGAATTAGATCGCCATTAGAAATTTAAGTTTTATTTACTTGTGTACATTTTACTCCCATTCTCGATAACCCTTCTGTTTTAATTGTAACATTGTGACGTATTATTTATTTTTTACTGCTGACTGTTAAAGACCAAAAATAGGTAGTCAGCACTTTAATAAAATAAATAAAAATTAAATTAAGTTATTCTTACTAGTCCTATAAACTCTAATTAAAGTCATTGTACAAAAATTTGTCATAATTATAATTTTGCAAAATTTTACTTTTTCTGAAATTAAGTTATAACACAAACTAACTCACCAAAGCAAAAATACAATTATAAGCAGAGAAAAAATGTCCCATGCGGTGCTTGATGACATAGTTAATATCACCAGTATACGGCTTATTCTATTTGCCGAAACATTTTTACATGTAATATAAAATAATTTGCTAAATGCCACATGGCATTTTTATTGGCTGAGAATTATTTTATTTCTTCGGGTGAGTTTGATTTTCTTATGGGCGAATTCTAAGTACTGTACATTAGATTTTTGAAACTGATGTACAACTATTCTAAATTCATTGCTACTATAGAAATGTTTTAATGGAACAATAAATGCTATCAAATTAATGTCAGAAAAAAACTACCGATAATGTGTACTTGTTTAAATGTTTTGGAGCTGGTAAATAGTGATTAATTTTATTTTGTTACCAAAACACTAAACGCGGTCAAAAACCGAACGCGGCCTCGTGATCTGCGCAAAAACATAATTCCTTCCAAAAAGTCACAAAATATGTCTGATTATGAAGAAGACACGCCAGCCACATCCAATCGTTTGTAGCTATTTTTAGTCCTACGGCGCTTTAGAAGTTTCCCTTTTAAAATAATCGTTTCTAGTTCCCACTACCATTTTATTAGCGTTTCTCGTGAAAACCTATAGTTTTCTGGACCAAAATAAACAGAAGCAATATACATTTTGTAAAGAGTTTCTCATTGCAAATACGGGAAATCAATTTTAAAGACCCCATAAAAAGATTTTTCCATAGCTACTTCAACATTAGTTTGACGTTAGTACTATATGACATTGATGAAAATAGTAGTACTTATTTATTATCTTACTATAAATACTCATACTGAAGCTAAGGTTTTTTTTTTCATCCTTTAAAATGATCCTTCGTGTGTTCACAAAAGCTCAAAATGTCGACACTGCGTTTTAAATCGGAACATTCGGAAACAATTGCATTCTGCTCATCGCCGACACTTTTGAATTTACTCTGCATTTCCACGTGACGTAATGCCAAATACAAAACCAAATATAACTGCAGTAGTGAAAACATCGTGTCCATGATACAAACAAATATCACAAATTTAACTGGTCTAAACTATTATAACGCATGAATACGTAACACTTATTTTTTTTTTTTTTGTTTTGCTTCAAAATGTAGGCTGTAATTTACTTTTTCAGTAACTATGTATGTACTAATTACTTTACTTATTGCTTTCATTATTTAATGTGATTTAAATATGTTTTGCAAACTCCCTTAAAGAAACGTTCACTGAAGTTTACATAATCATAAAGTATGTTTTCGTTAATTTGTATTATTTATATGTGCGTATATATATATATATATATATATATATATATATATATATATATATATATATATATATACTGTACTGTATATATGCATGCGTGTGTGTCTGTGTGTCGGTGTGTTGGTGTGTGTGTGTTTGAGCGTTGGTATGTTTGTGCGTGTGTGTGCAACGTTTGAATAAACGAGATAACTGAATCAATTGTGCGGTTGAAATTGGTGACAATGACCAACGTCACATGCATACGGACTATCTGATATTTACAGGACATTTTAATTATTCGAAAGTAGTGCTTAAACATTTTAAAGAATTGAGAGCCTACCAGGACTTGATGAACCTAAGTATAGGCCAATATTATCATTGTGAATAAGAATTATTTGTTTGCTAATTGGTCTAAATGTGCCAAGTAATCAGTGAAAATTCGTGTCGTAAGAAATCTTACAGAATCCCTGAAATAATTGTTTATGTGTACCGAAAAAGATTGCTAAACATTCATTATATACACTTTCTAAATTATATTCAGTGTGGTAAATATTAAGAAACACTACTCATCGTGTAGCATCTTACTATTGGTTTTACAGGAAATTTTGTT
>PNEQ01037158.1:30283-59101 GCA_003012365.1 Medauroidea extradentata
GTCCACTGCGCTAAGCGTACTTTTTTTAATTCATCTTTATTTCTCTATAAAACAGCTGCCCGGCTGCGGCTTCCACCGCAAAACAGCTGCCCGGTATTTAACAGCTAGCGTACTCAATAACAGTGTAAAGAGCGCGCGCAATACGCTTGTATGATGTCATGTAATTCCCATCGCAAAGTCTTGCACGGGATACGAACCCGTAACCCCACCCCTCCCACACCCCTAACTTTATACAATACCTGAGTGAATGCTTAAGGCCTCGATCACAGGAACATACCTACATTGTTTAAAATACAATAGCAATAAAGCTCAAATTGACTCTACCTTTTTTAGGGTTTTTTTTTTCGGCAATTATTCGAATTTTTCTCGTAGTAAAAACCATCTTTGAACTTCAACGAACATTTAAAAAAAAGAATTGGCCAAATTGGTCCAGGCGTTGTTGAGTTATGCGCTTACCAACACATTTTGCGATTCATTTTGATATTATAGATAAATGTTTCTACAGTGATGAAAAGTAGTCGTACGTAACGAAAATTGCAGTTTACTTACTTTGAAATTTACTTGTTATCTAAAATTAATTATGTTTTTTTTATAAGTTACAGTTAAATGTACATTACTACTAGGGACCTGAAAAACTCGCGTTTTCTTTTGGACACAAGCTAGGATTCAAACAACTATATGTTAGTGTCACTTACCCAATTAGCTATTGGTTTATTTGACTCTTCCTGGAGAGCGATGAGCTAATGATATAGAAGCAAGTACGTGGAGGCCATGTCGTGTTGTTTCATCGTGCCAGCGAGTAGCTTATGAACAAATATTGTCTCCTTGGCACAGATATTCTTGCAGGCTAGCCTACAGATTAGAGAACCCACAAATTTTTCCCGTCTCTAATTATTACTTACAGAAGACCAACATAGCAACAATTTCTCCTGTTATTTGGTTGTTGTGGATAGTTTAGCTTTAGTAATGTTCTGTTTCTCTACATTGCTATCTAAGAAGCTACGCTGCTTTGAAAAATTATCTCTTTACAACCAACAATAATTTTACTACTAAGAAAACTATGTACATAGATAACATTCATAACTAGTAAACATTTTAATGTATTTAAATAGCAACCTTTCAAAGAAAGGGTTGACATTTGGGCTGATGGAGTCGACCCCTCGTGGCTCAGTTGGTCGCCGACCCCCCGTAGCTCAGTTGGTTGAGCGACCGACTTGGATACGAGGGGTTCTGGGTTTGATTCCCAGGTCTTGCTGGGTGTAAAATTTTTGTTGTCCGTTAGCGTCTTTTCAATTTTCAGAGTCACCAAATACTGTCACAACTGGGGAATTGTCAACTACTAAAGCTGTAAAGGGGGGATGTTTGGCTCGTTGGCGATGTTGCGACCTCGCCAAGGAGCCTAACATTTAAAAAAAAAAAAAAAAAAAAGTTGGTTGAGCGACCGACTACAGTCCGTAGGGGTTCTGGGTTCGATTCCGCGGTCCGTCTGGGTGTAAAATTTTCTGTGTCTCCGTTCGACTCATATCAATTTTCAGTGTCAATAAAACTGACACAACTAGGGAATTGTCTAATAGTAAAGTTGTAAAGGGGGGATGTTTGGCTCGTTGGCGATGTTGAGACCTCTCCAAGGAGCCGAACATTTAAAAAAAATGATAAAAGTAATGATCTGACGTGCCAATGGTTGTGGGTTCGAACCCCGATCGTCGATAGTGCAGTTTATATTTTTTTAAGTATTGTGCTTGCTTTCTTTTGTTAAAGACATAATTTATTAAAAAACGTAATGTAAAGTAAAATTACACATATTTTATCTAGGTTAAAAAAATTCATTAATTTTTCAATTAGTGAAAACTTGGAATTCAATCAGTGGGTTTATTTCGCTGATGCATCTGTAGTTTCCCGCTAATTCCCGTGGAGCGATTTCAACAATTTGAATCTGTGGATAGTTACTAGAAGACTGTGAATATTAACCGTGTCCAGTTTTGAGTATACAATGCACAGAACATGACCGAATGAACGTGTGTGCTTAGTTCCGAAGACATCAAGATACGAGCTTGAAGCATAATCATATACCTTGCTCCCGTTTAACGTGGTCCACTTTTACGCCGAGTTTTAATTGAATGCTACCAAGTAAAATTATTTCTGTACTGGTAGCAGTTCTCTGTCTCTGGAGAACGAAAAAAACTAAGTGTCTCTTATTCAAGTTAATTTGAAGCACACTGTTCTAGGTTAGTTAAAGTTAGTTAAGAAGTTTTGAAAAGAAACAAATCGGCATATTTACGGTAATACAAAACAGTGTTGAATTTTTAAACATAAAATTTTCTGAAAATGACAAATATTTAGATTTCATAGTTCAAAGTTCGAACTTAACTGTTTGTTCACTGTCCATACAAATAGCAAACCGTTCCGTTGACACATGGATAACAAAGACAGTATCAGTAAAAGAAACAGCACTGAACTGCTCCGAGATTCCTTGCGACTGTACAAAGACCACCGGAAAAAAAGGCAAAATTTTATTGTATAGGTATCCTGAAGTAGCTTAATGATTTCATGTACCAAATTTCTAATTCTTTCGAACGCCCATAAATTAAACCCTATCATACGATGTTTTCTTCTTAGTTTAGCATTACTTATGGGTAATTTAAACCGGTGAACACTAACCGCGTTTAAAACGCCTAATAATGCTGTGCTCCTAATCGGATATCCGTTTTGTAACGTTAAGGTTTAATAGTGGAAGGTTTTAGTATTTAAATAACTTAGTCTGTCTCGTTATTTATTTATTCCCTAAACTGTAGGCGGTTTTCTTAAATGAGATTATGTGATTGTACTTTATTACAAAACATTCACTAGTTTTGAGAAAATTTCTATTATCACCGTAACTGAACATTCTACAGTCTATTCATCTTCCTCTAATTAACTCACATGCTTGACAATATTTTTGGGAATTTTATTAACTTTTCAAAGAGAAATGTGTATCAATCTAATCTAAATTAAAAGGAAGTCATAATAAAATGTATGTTCGTCTAGTATTTATGGCGGCGTTCATAAAATAAAATAAGGAACACACATAACACATGTGAAGCTACTTTACTCACAGAATTATTTGTTGCCTTAACTACAAGGTACTTACGTGTTTAATTATCATTCTTGATATTTGCTAATCTAAAAAAATTAATACAAGATAAGAATACTAAGTTTTTCCACTGCTTTAACTGTAAGTACAACTGATTTGTCTCTGTAATTAATCACGGTGATGCTATTACCTAAGTATTGGAAGATTTCAAAAGGAAAATTTCACAAAAGAACACCAAAACGTTCGAACGTAGGAAATCACTTTTCTGCCCAAGCTACGGTTTCTTCAGGACCAAGGCTAACACGCTCGCAACTTTTTTTTCATCATTTCGAAGTATAGTCTTATAGTTGGAAAAACCACTTATCAAGCATCAAACGTCACAAAATTGTCGGAAATTAAAAGTATGAAAATAATGTTTTCGTATCTACATTATGTTACTGCAGGGACAGCAGTCACGTTCGGCTGCAAGGATAAAATAACGACCTACTAACCAGTAGAACTTATGTTTGTACTTTTTCTATAGTTTTAAGGAAAAATCTTGTAATTATTGTATGACGCACCAAATTACTACAATAATTATTACCGAAAGGCGCATACTCATACTAGATTAACGAAAAATTACCACACGTACGTTTTTTGAGAAGTTTCCTCACACAACAAAATTATTCTCAAATTCGGCGCACAGTACTTCTAAACATTTCAAACTAACCAACAAAAACCCTAAAAACCAAATCAGTCTATACAAATATGGGACTGAGGATACTAAAGAAGTTAAAACTAACATGTTTCAAATATATTAACTACATCTCAAACATATCGAAATGCACCTATGCAAATCAACAGGTACATGCAAAAAAAAACACCAGTTCCAAAAACAGAGTGTTAATTTTTAGATTGATGCCATACTCCTACTGAGTACCATTTTTATCCCCGAAGTTACATGAAGTACCGCGCTCAACAATTATCAAGCTTGCAAGAAGCTGTCGGAGACTAAGCACTATGAGAAGAGAAGAGTTTTTAACGTAAATATAGTTCCCAGACAAGAATTACTTCTTACTTCAACAGAACTACTTGGGTGATACTCAGATTCTTCATAAAACAATAAGAACTGCAATAATACAAAACAACTGTAAGCTACTTAAACGTAAGAAGTTTTGCTAGTTCCTTGATGCACTGGAACAGAACTGTTCTGTCCTTGCTATTTTGTTGGTTCTTTTTCCAACGTACATTGCAGAGAACTGAGGCTGGTTGATTAATGATTATGTAAGTTTACATAGTGTAAGTTTCTCTATTTTCATCCGAGCTTCCTGGAAACCATGCGGAAAGAATATTATTAAATTATTCTAGCCCGTAGTTTTAAAGCGTACTTGGACATGGCGGTCGGCAGAGCAATGGCCATGACTGAAAACTTGGTTACAAGTTTGAATGTCTACATCCAAAACTCTCGAACAAATAAAGTTTTCTGCACGGTTTCGTAAAATACATCTAAATTCATCCATCGGGGTAAAAACACTTGAATTTTAAATTACAAATCACAATAACATGAACCGTAAAATTCTTATGAAAAAAAATTTTTTTAAGCTTAAATAGCACAAAAATTTTTCTGCATAGTTTTCCATGTAATATTGTTTGTGTTACATTCGCAATGGGGAAACGACATAAAGTGACGTATTTCATTCGTTGTTAAAGTTACGAAAAATATTTTTAATTCATAATGTTTTTCTGAAATATTCAACAGACTGCGATTAAATTTTAATGAGTTGCCGCGCATGCACTCGCGAAGGTTTCTGGAAATAGATGTTTAGAAAGGTGAGGAGCCGAGCTAAATGGGGAAGAACCAGACCGTGGTACCAGAAAATAATGCTTTTTTTAGTCTTTCTAAAACGAATATAAATTACCCTTGACATAATTTTGCACCATTTAGAATTTTCAAAAATTTTTTGATGAGAAAATTGTTTTAGACAATAAAAATAACAATCTACCGTAATTTATTAGTATTAATGTTATTATCAGTAGTAAATGTATATAAAATTTTAGTGGCAAGAAATTTTTATCAAAAATTTTCTTTAATATATTTTAATAAAATAAGAGATTTTTAAAACATGTTTGAAATAGGAATACATATTTTTACGAAATTGTTAAGAAAATTTGGGAGGACGTGTACAGAACTTTTTAACGCAACAAAGAGGTACTTATCTAAAAGCACGGGAACGAAGTCGCGGCCGATAGTTAACAGATTATACATATTACGTAAACATGTTTATTTGTTCACTGTGTTTGGCACCACGGCCATAGAGCAGGACTGGTCACTGGAGTTGAAAAATGACTTATATGACTGATTGGTGTTACAAGCACAGAAGTGTTGTTTTAACATTGCGGTGAATGTAACACACGAGTAACAGGTTCTGATCTGAACCGCTAGACTTACTAGTAGCATGACGTTATATTACAATGTTAAAACAACACCACTGTACCAGCGGCGCTGCTAGTCCTAAATGGGTCTCTCAGTACCATTGGTAGACAGAATAGTGTCCAGATCTGCATTTATAAGAGCGAATTAACACATAGTAGTTAGACAAGCATGTGTTTCCATGATAACTTTTATTTATATATCCCTCTCATTTTACACATGCTATTTGCGTCTCCGAATGCTACATTTGCCACAATTATGCAAAAATATCATTATAAAGGAATTAATACAATAAAATGATTTAGTGTAAAATATTCAATGTATACAAAAGTAACAGTAAAACAGTATAAGACATTAATACAACATTTAGCTTAAAATTGATACGAGTCTTATAAATTACCTTAAAACATCTCGAACTCTGATCAGATTACCTCAATGTATTAACCACACTAATAAATCATCATTAGAGCTCGCTGTATCTTCCTTGAAACCTCCTTGTCATCTCTAGTCACATTCAACGCACACCCGTCATGCAGGAACTATACCCTGCCGGAGTGCAACAATTACTGGAAGTCTGCAATAATACACAAGTTTTAAAATCGTGCATCCCGTCATTCCAATGACGAGACATTATTAAATCGCGTTAACAGAGAAAAATTATTCCATGTAATTATAGTAAAAACAGTGGCTTACACTGCCCAGGAGTATGAAAATAAAGTCACATACCAGTGCCACTAATTTTACGGCCATATTTCACTACTCTATTTTTTTTTCTTAAAGGTGATAAAGAATCGCCATCTCGCGGTAGTTATCAGTAACAATAAGACTATGATTTTCGTAATTCATTGCCCTGAACGTAGAAATTTCGTGAAAACGGGAGCATACAATAATGTACGTGTTATTACCTTAGCGAAGTAAATCCTACCTTTCACAATATTTTATCACAAATACCACATATTATTAACGTAGTTTCAGAAATATCCATGTGGTTAGTATACATTGGCATATTTAATGAATCCAGTAACATTCCAGTAAAGAGGCAGCGATTCATTCTCAAAACAAAAATGACTGACAAGGGTAAAGGTGAAAATTGCATGGTCAGAGGTCAAGAACATGTCAAATATGACTTCCAAGATGGCCGCCGAGCCGAAGACTACCGAGGACGTCCGAGTATGCCCGAGATGGGTGCACCACCATACACCGCTCTAACAGGATTGTCGAAACTCTGCTACTGATACGATATTTTAATGGCATGCGAAATTTTAGTCACATGAAGCTTCGATCCTAGGCATATTTTAAAACATAAATTGCGTTCCTCCGTTGGTAAATTGAATTCACGTTTGCCTGCCTACAGCATTTCAGTAATTAACAACGAACTTTAACCGAGAAATGAAAGATTCGCTTATATAATTTTCACGGACACATTACGAATTTCCGGGTGATTAAAAAATATACAGAAAAAGGTGTCCATCGTGTTTTGTATACAGAGATTCTTTATAGCTATTTGTGTTATTTTATGGTTTTCTTAACCAAGTTCTGAGTATTTAGAATGCACGGTAATTCACAATCTCTGAACATTTCAATAATAAAGTATTTAAATATAACTTACTTCATTGAAAGTATTCAGATTTTGGCTTTGCAACAAAGTAACCATCGTGTAGGATACTTTGCATAATAGTATGCGCTCGATGCAATGTTAAGGCTATATTCGAATTCTTATCAAATATATACATATTTGTACTTGGTAACACCAGTAAGGTCAGGAAGTATATACTAGCTTTGTCTGAATTATCGGTATAGTTAAGAGGCTCTACGCGTTCATAAGTACACGAAGTTGCTTACTTGTTGAATGTTTCAGCATACTAGCTTTGCCTGACATATTGCCTTTTGATGTTCTGTAAATGTAGTTAAGTATCTGCCCTTTAGGGAAAATTAGTATTTTCTAAATGTCTTTCTGATGTATGCAAAAATATGTACGTATATCGTCAATTATTCTTTGTACTCTGTAAACATTTTACTTAAAAAATTACACAATTAAAGTTAAATTTTAAACACAGTCAAACAGGTTAAAATATAATTAATTTTCTTTTATACTTCATTTCAATTACCATTCTGCAAAAGCTTTTAAGTATATAAACTCGCTAAGGGTTCACTGGGAATTTTCTCTAATTTCAATTAGTTATTGATATTGCCGCCAGAGTTTTATGCAGAAAAGTGTTGACCTGTTCAAAACGAACAGTCTAAACAAGAACGTATCAGTGGATGGTGAGCCTATGTGAGACATTAGCGAGTATATACTGACTATTCGGATATTGCTGCAGTATCCCGTACCTGTGTCTTGTGTAAACTTGTTTGTTATTTGTAATATTGCGAACTTATTGTACAATCGTGAGATTATTAAATGTTTGTTGCAATGGGAGTTTACAAATGGTATGTGGGCTGAATTCAATATTTAGAATTCTTGCTAAAAAAAAAATACTGACTAAGTTCCTCTGGGATTGTTTTGCTTAAATTTTCTGTGTCTTTTGTGTATTTTATGTATATTTGGTCACTTTGTTTGTCAATACATGTTTGATCAACAAAACATGAGCAATGGCGTATGTACACAAACCAATAAATTCCATTATTCTACATTCGTTTACGCCATAACATTGAGCACAACTTCATTAGATATAAATACTTCTCTGGACTTAAATCAACCTGTAGTTTGACTATCGCGTTTCCGAACAACATCGATGTATCAAGACCATTGCGTGGAATGTTTTCGAGTCTATTGTGCAGAAAAGACACAGCGGTTGTTTAGTCGGTTCCGTTCCTATATTTGTATTTCTCTTTGTGTATAAAAGTATATACAACGCATAAAACAAAGCCGGCTTGGATAAATTTGTGCATTTATATTACTTACGCGTGCTGATGCAGGGCGGAGTGTGATAGTTTCTGCATTGTGATAGTTTAAGAAAAATAAGTCGAAAAACGTGTTTTATAATTTTCCGTAAAGTGTCATGTAATGAAAGTAATGCTACTTTGAAAATCGTATTCAAAACTTCATTTATTTATGTAAAACGAGATAATACTTGATCTTTCACAATTTTCACACGATTTATTGTGTTCTCGCTTAATATCAAGTGGTATCTTACTTTACATATAAGAAAATAATATTTCACAGACACTTTTGAAAGTTCTTTACTGACATTAATATTCACTTATCGTAAAGAAATTTAAAATTTTCTAGTAAATTTGTATAACCTTTTGCCACTCAGAACGAATGGACAAAATTAATTTGGACATTTTAATGGAATATTTGACGTTGGTGACGAAGTAGAAAATTATTTCCGAATTACACAAGCTTTTCATATCTGATCATCTTTCCTTCTGTAACGTTTGTTACAATGTCATTATAGTGGTGCTACTAGTGTGTTTCCGTATGGCATCGAAAAGCTACATATAGTACATGTCCAAAGCTCGGAATATTTCAGCGCTCCCCACACGAGTGTCGAATAACGACACAAATGAGGATGATACTGCTTTGAAAAATATCTGGTTCAAACGCGGCGACCACCAAGCGTTCATTTGTTTCTCTCCTCCTGAGCTGGGCAGCCAGTGCCGAATTAATAGCCGTGGGTTTCTCTACTGCGGTGTTCTTTAATGAGGGTCGGAGAGGTTTTGGAAGAGGGGTAGTGGTGTGTGGCGAGGGAGGGTGTTGATGGTAGGGGTGACTCTCTCTCGGATACCGGAAGCGTGTCCGACCAAAGCGGCCGAATACCGTGTCGACGTCATTATCATTATCGACGGATTAGTCCAGCCGTGACGGGCGTCAGGTCAAAGCGCTGGAACGATACTCAAGCTCGTCAGCTTTAGGGATACTCCAAGGGATGAACAAAACCGAAACCTTCACAACCCTTCCGGGTTCTGTTAGTGAGCGTTCACCCTCATTTATGAACGTGTGACACCGTTTACGCAGGTGCCAACCAGTGGAGGCCTATACCCTATTGAGATCCTGTAGTGGAATGTGTGGGGCAGTGAAAACATGAGTACGCCGAGAAAACACGTAAGTTAAATGAACCGAATGTCCCATTTCCCATACGCAAAGGGTAAAAAAAAAGTTTCTTCACTCATTTTATATAGTAGTTTAAGTTCATTTTACACAAATTTCTATTTTTCCGATTTTCAGTGTTATGTAAATTAGTTAAAGTATGTTTGATATTTTATTCCGACTTCTGGGTTAATACGTTTAACTTTGTGTTTTTGAAGAATGCAGTTCGTTCGCAATTGTTACTGTTGTTCATTGCCAACATTTTTTCATCCTTGATGTCGCTTTCCCTGGTCCCGGATTTGTTTTTTAATAAATTTATAATCCGTAAGTGTGTGTACGCAACAAAGCTGTCCAATATATTTTATAATATAATAGTGGTCAGATGTTTCACGATAAGGAGTCGCACTGATATTTCCTTTCAAGAGGTGATTCGACTACACTTGTTGTAATGAAATGGGCAGGAACGACAACACGTATCAGTTCAACTCTATTAACATTCAAAAAGCTTTGTGGATTTATATGAGGGGTTCGTTTGCAGACGTTTTATATCATCCTTCCACTCTTCTTATATAATCCCTCTCGTCTTGCGACAGGGCCTGTAAATGTAAGGGAATTCAAGTTCTTCTGCCCATTTTGTTTAATCGCCAAGCAATAAAACTGTCGGTTTTATTGTTATTGGCTTAAGTTGTTTTATAAAAAATTAACCCGACACAAAAATGCTCAATGTTCAGATGCATTCATTGCCCTTATTTTATTTCTCCTTGTGAAGATCTCATTAATTAATTTTACCGTTCACTTTGTCACAGGAGAATTTTAGGTCCTACAGACGTAAATACAGACTCATAAATTACAGTTAAGTGCTTTATCCATTTCGCAATAGTACTACTTAAGAAAAATGTATGCATCCACTATGAAGTATCGAAAAAGCTATAGCCCTAGAAATCATTACTTCATGTATTAAATATTGTAACTGTGACAAATCAACCATAGTACTTGCCAGATATCACTAAGAAAATGTATTGCTATTCAACTTTCTCATATTTCTTTTATTCATTGGTTATAAGTTACCGGGCTACGTACATCAAAAGAAAAAAAATCGAAAGCCATTATCATTTACACTACATTGCTCAAATGCAGTTTATTGGATCAGAAAGTTTGGTTCCACAACTACAGAAACTATCGAATATGCGACTACCCTCTCCGTACCAACATTTAAGCGTTGTTATGGTATCTTGCTTAGCGACCGAATACCGTAATATTTAATTCCATGCATGCATTTCTTAAAACCATGCAACTGGGAAACATGTGGGAAACACTGGTGCATATCCCTACTTAAAAACAGTATGATTCACAAGCATGCGTACGTTAATAAAGAATAACAAATATTTAACATACTAACTTGAAAAAAAAAAAGGGGGGGTTTTACTTTTTATTTCCTCAAGATAAAAACACTCACATACATTTTTCGATTTAGAATTTTAATACAATATGGGTAATAAAACAAGCAACTTCTCTAATAATTCTAGCGCTTTGTAACTGACCACGTAAAAATTTACGTACACATGCAGGAAAAAATACGAAAATCTGTCTTAAAATATAAAACTTTTTATAACAGCGTTTTTTACACTCTAAAACCTTTACTCACGGACATATTGTAGGCATACGAAGACAGAATAAATGCAACATAATTTAAATAAATTTTGTAACAGTAAAATTTTTTATAAATTCGCAACATTTTTTAATTTTATTTATAGAAACATAAATTAACAAAAGCGATAACAAAGGAATAAGGAATAGCTTTTCGATAAAGACATCGAATATATTTTCTATTATTTTTGTACATATAGCCAACTGACCAAGTTGAAAGATTTTCGTATGATTTCAATACCTATATTAAGCCGACATTAATGAAAGCGTGTTGTTTGCTCTATAGTTACTAGAGAATCCGTTTTGTCACCACTGACACAAATTCGCTAATGATGTTAATACGTTGGTATTATGATGAAACAAACATACATATTGCTGTAAAACCGATTTTTCTAACCTAGCAAATAGCTTCCTTTGGCCTTAAATTAACTGAATTTTGTTGCGTTTCATGGTTCGTTAAATCAAACAAAATTGTATCACATAATGATCTTAATTATTCTGCCATATGCGTGCGTAAATACATGCTATTTGATTAAATAAACATATTTTTAGTAGTATAAACAGATTGGTTTAGTTATTTTAGAATATATATATATATATATATATATATATACAGTATATATATATAATGAAATGACCTGGCTGACACACACACTCACTCACTCATAAACGTACAGCCCAAACCGCTGGAGCAAGAACCATTAAATTTTAAATTTTGAGGGAAGCTTCCCCTTGCCCCGTAGGCACCCACTAAGATGTTTTTCTTTCGAAATTCGATAATTAAGGGTGTGAAATATGGGTGAAATGTGTTTTAAAAGAATCCCTGATATCTAATTAACCGGAAAAGCTAACATAAATTTTTTAACTTAAAAAATTTGCAAATTTCGATAAATTAAGGGGGTGGAAAGCCGTAAAATGTGGTTTTCATTAATCCGGGATTTCTTCTAAACCATTTCAGATAGTGAGGTGATTTTTTCTTTAAAATGATGCTTAAGTATATTATTTTAAAAATTTTTCAAAATTCGTCCTTGAAAGCTCTTAAAATAATATAACGCGTTTTTCATTAATCCCACTTATCTCCTAAACCAGTGTATATATTGAAATGGTTTTTGCTTTAAAATAAATCTTACTTAAATATCAAAAATGCAACTTCAGGATTTTTCGAAATTCGTCCATGAAAGCTGTTAAAAAAAATAATAAAATGTGTTTTCAAATAAGCATCTGTGCCGCTTATACCCGTTGAGATATCGAGATGATTTTTTGATAAGAATTGCTGCATTTGTATTTTTATCTTACTGTTCTTATTTTCCTTCTGTCCGTATCTACGACGACTGAAATTAATTAATGAAATACTGATGATGTGCCCAGATAGCTAAAGAAAACTCAAATTTCTGATTAACAATTGCCAACGAACCCACGCACCTCGGGTTGCAGATTCCGTTGACATTGACCTACTTTGACTTATGTTAGCGAAACAATTAAGTATTTTCTCCAGTGTTGAAAGATAATTGACGGAGTTGAGTTATTTGGGAAACGGCCGTGACTACAAGGAAGTCCACTCGACTGGTGACCCCTAAGTACGCTGTCCACCGCCCCGCAGTTTGACGACGACGAAGAAATTATCCCTTTCCCACCGGAGTTAAACACGTGTTGCTTCCTTCCTTACATATTCGCGTCTCTCCCAGCATCCCGCGTACTCATCTGTTAGCCTCGCGTCTCTTCCCCACCCCCGAGCACAAGGAAGTGACGAAGCTCCTCTCAGCCAATCAGAGAGAGGCACCCTACTTCCCGCGAATGCGTGAGTCCGCTATTAACGGCTACGTTTATTACACAAAGTAAAGTTTTACATTTTACATCACTAAAATACACAAATAATTTTCTTACTGTTGAATATTATTGGCATCTCTTAATTAATACATTATTACAATAAGTATTTAGTTACCAGTGTGCCGGAGAAGGCGAGGGGAAGAAAGAGAGAAAAGAAGGAGGAGGGTGACAAGGGCTGTTCTTTCGGCTCCAAAACCCACATGTGGCGTTGCAGGCTGCAGCTGGCCTTCTAGGTCGCCAGATTGATGGGTACTTACTCACAAAAACTATAATGAACAATACAAACTTATGCTAATTATATTACCATTACTGACCAAGTGGCGCTTTGCAGGTTACAATGATACCAAACAAGATATATTTATTGCATGATTTATGAAAGTGATAGTTTTAGGTGTTTTTTAATACTATGGATGGCGTATCAAATACGCCTTGATGTATGACGAGTACGTCGTACCTATATATACCTCTGACCATCGCACTGTAATAAATATTAATGTTGAATCCACTTAATTGAAACTATTGCCTTTACAGAAAAAATAAGAAAAATGTCTTAAATTGTAGCTTATCACTGCATTTTATAGTAAATATGAAATATGCCCGCTACAGAATGAAGTTTATGTAAATATCTACAAATCCAATTCAGGATTTTATGAAATTCAATAATTAAGAATGTGAAAAGCAGTGAAATTTACAGTCTTCCGAAAAAAAAGAGAATAATCTTGGAGAAATAATTCAACAGTTGTTTCTTTTTGCCAACCTACTGATAAATAAAACCTCTTTGGTCTGTAGCCTGTACGTACGTAAGAATTATCACACCCTGCCTTTAAGCATTCACTCAGGTATTGTATAAAGTTTGTGGTGTGGGAGGGGTGGGATTGAGGGTTCATATCCTGTGCAAGACTTTGCGATGGGAATTACAATGACATCATACGAGCATATTGCGCGCGCTCTTTACACTGATCTAAAACTATTTATAGTTGACTGTTATTGAGTTCGCTAGCTGTTAAATGCCTTCATCACATATTTTATCCAGAGTTACTGTTTACATTACATAATTTTACGCGGACAAAGCCGCAGCCGGCCAGCTATTTTATAAAGAAATTAAGATGAATTAAAAACTAGGATGTTCTGCAATTAAAGTACGCTCAGCGAAGTGGACTGGATAAAGCTGTTTGTATTTGTTGTTTTAAAGATATACAGAGAATTTAGTAACACCATCGATTAATACGTAATTAAAAGTTAGTTACTCTTTTCTATAGTACACGCGGGCGAACGAAGCCGCAAAGGGACAGCTAGTGTGTGTGTATATATATATATAAGTATACAGATATCGTTCCAGATTAAAAACTATTGTTATTTGCGTAATATATCGTTTAAATATTATTAGTAGTGACAAGTTACAATTTAGATCACTAAAAGTACCAATTGGGTCTCAGCCCTTATTTTCAATTAGGTTTCGTCGTATTTGAGATTTTGCTTTCCCGTAATCCAACAATACTGAGTGTTCAGTTTAAAACCATACTTTAAGATTTTTCTTTGTTCTAAATCTGGAAAGGTTTATGAACGACCCCCCCCCCCTTTTTTTTTCTACTGTGCTTACATGTAACTAAATTCTCTCATAAAATAATATAGTGCCTTGAAAGGCTACATTCGCTTAAAACTGTAGCATACGTTGCAATAAATGTAAATATCATAGCCAAGTATATATTACATTACGCTACATATTATCACACATGCAACCGATTGAAATATTTCCAGAAATGTTTATCGAATAGTTTATTTTACTTAAGTTCTTAACCCAATCGAAATTTTTCTCAACATTGTAATTTTAGCTACTTGTAAAATATTTTCCTCGCTGTAAACTAAAAATATATTTTGCAAACGTATTACTGTCTTGTTACTGGTGTATTCCTGACTATATCAAATATGGTACTGCAGACGAGCCAAGTGTTTAATATTCCGCTGTTTTAGTATGTTGCTTGTTTGACAACAAATAATGAGAGAAGTAATATTTATTTGACTAGGTTTCTTACAAACAATATAATGTTTTCAGCAAAATGTGTACGTTTTTAGGCACTGTATTACGGAATACGCCATCGTTTCGTTACAAATAACAATATTGAGGTGTTGCTTTTCTTAACATTTTTTCAGATTGCATATTTCAAAAAATTCGCGAAATTTGTCCTTATGGGCATTCATCTGGTCCAAAATTTAATTGCAATATCCTGAGTTTATAGTATATTTTGGTGACTATTGATCAATTATTTGTGTGAGAAAAGTGTAAATAGTAGGCAACATAATATTTAAAACAGTAATTATGGTAATTATAATTTGCAATACAAATTTCCAAATCGCGCTAACTCAATATCAAACACACCAGTGCGCGAAAAATAATTCACGGAAGTATTTTAAGGGATTTGTTTATGTGATTTTAATTTTACTATCCAATTCAGAGGAAAAGTAGCATAATACTTATTAAAGGCGAAGGAACCGCAGATGACAGAGTTGCTATGATTAAAAAAAAACACTTGAACCGATGCTTACCAATTATGCCTAGTTTAAACTTTTTCTTTTCACAATATTTCATGTCAAATTCCTACGTTTGAAAAATATACGAAAATTATGTTTCATTAAAGTACGTAATTTCATCACATTTTCTTTATTGTGAAATCAAGAAAAGATGAAAAACTCCTAAAAGTCAGAGATGATTGTGACACTTGAAAAGCCTCAATAAAGTGTTTTTTAACGTTGTGTCGCAGGTGATTCTCATGTTCATCATCGTGGTGAGCATCTTCGCGGTGTGTTGGCTGCCGTACCACGGCTTCTTCATCTACTCCTACCACAACACCGCCATGACTGTCACCAGATACGTACAGCACCTCTACCTCGCTTTCTATTGGTTCGCCATGGCCAACGCCATGGTCAACCCGCTCATCTACTACTGGATGAACTGCAGGTGAGTATACCCCCGCAGGAGCACATATTGTATGGTGAGATATACTTTCAGAACGCATGGGTTTACGACAGGGGCGTAGCCAAGGGGGGGGGGTTAGTAGTGGTCAGAACCTCCCCCCCCCCTTACCCACCAAAAAATTGAAAACATTCATATAAAAATGTGTAGTGTTTTCACTTATAGAAATTTCTTAATTTAGTTACGGAAACTGTTTAAAAAAGCCCTATTTTGCACCCTCAAAAAAAATTCTCAGTGGAGAACCCCCGAACCCCCAATCCAAAGCGGTGAAGAATTGAAAACATTTCATGCCAAAAAATTTATAATATTTTACCAGTAGTATTTACTCTATCTGTAGTTACGAGAACTTCTAAGATAACACTATTTTGCACCTCAAAATCCATGTTTTCTCGGGAGAGGAGCCCTTCTTTAAAAGGGCGGCAAACTAGAAACATTTCGTATTTAAAAATTAATAATATATTTACCATTAGCATAGTCAATTTTAAGGGGGGGGAAACTACTAAAATAAGCATTATTTTGCACCTTAAATTCCAGAATTCTCTCGGGAGAGTACCCTCGATTCACCGTTTCAAAAGGGTGAAAAATTAATTACATTTTATATTTTAAAATTTTAATATTTTCATTAGCAACATATACTCTATTTTTGTTACTAAAACTATTAAAATAGTACTATTTTGCACCTTAATATCCAAATTTCCCTAGGGGAGGGCCCTTTGGACCCAACGCTTTAAAGAGGTGGTCGGTGTTTCTTCACAATATTCCCAGGCCAAAACCCATCCCTTTCACAAATCCTGACGCTTGGTTTACGACAATACACCACTGTTATAGATGATGGCTTATCGCGGGAAAACTTGACTGTTTGCTGGGTTTCAAAGTACGGTCAGCCTAACAAAAGCCCATGGCTTTCCCCTGTACGTGGAGCTGTTACTCTATTTGACTGAGCCAATAAGAATCCCGCTATTGTAATATTTGTGCCTGTTGTTGGTCTGCAGACAACTATGGAATGTAAGACGTGTATCACCAAATCATACATTTTGCGAGAAACTGCAGTGTTTTAAAGGTTAAGTTGGCACGACAAATTTTCGCGATATACAGTCTTCTCTGACCATTGCTTATGAATTGTTGCTGTAACCTATAAAAACATTAAACATGCAACCCAAGAAAATAACAAAACAGCTGATCGTTAAGAAAATAACAGGTGTTGTTGACACAATTAATAATATAATTTTTTTATCAAGAAGACAAGTTCTTGCTTTACTATCAACTGTCTTGTTGCTCTCGTGGGTTGCATCTGTAATGTTTTACAACTTTCAGCAATAAATCATAATCAATTGTGTCTATACACAAACCAATACCTTTATATTTTCAAGTCCCATAGAAACAAATATTCAGACATCAGTTTCTAATAACTTCAATAAAATTTGACAAATTATGAGCAGTAGTTTTTAATATTTTGTTATATGAGTCACAATGCATGGTAAAATTTACGGTTCAAATGGTGAATTGAATATGTCAGGTTCATTTTAGGACAAGGAATGTCTTGCAATGTGACAAATATTACAATATATCAAGGGTTATTGCCCTAAGTAGCTATCGAATTTTACAGAAATTATGCGAATCAGAGCATAGTAATCTTTACTTCTGGGCGATAGTGAGTTCATTAGAAAAGGGGACACATTTGCTACAGAAGGTCCGGCATGAACTGGGAGAGGAATTGGTCATGAGTTTTGGTAAGGAATTGTGTGGGTAAGCATTCGCCTATAGCGATTTCCGGAAAACACGGAAATTATAAATCAGGCTGATCGAACCCAGGAATCGAACCCGTTAACTCCGTAATGCGAGTCCAACGGGCTTCCGCTGTACCACCTTATACGGGGCATGCTCTGTAATAAAAAATAAATTTACTTGTCGAATGTATACTAATATTTCCTTACTTGTATTATATGACACATGTATTTTCCTTATATGAATCGTAAAACTACAGCACCAATGCGGTAAATTAAATTACACGGCAGTGAAATCGAGCGACGAAGCGCAACGATTATAGGATTCTACAAATGTAAACCCATACCGAAAATCACTTAAAATTTATTTACAAAACCTTATTTATAGTACTAACGAATTCTTAAATATTTTATGCTAGTTATCTGATATTTGCTCTTTCAATCTCTTTATCCGTGTTAACAATCTCTCTTTTAAATTTTTAGCCTACTTTCCATAGGAAAAAGTATAGGTTTATAAGATCATTGTGTATGTGTGTGTGTATGTTTAGGTGGATGTCCGTGTGTGTGCGTGTCTCCCCCTAGAAACTTTTGAACCAGTGGACCGAATTCCATTAAATTGTGTACACATACAGTAATTTGTAACCGTACTAGACTTTCATCTATTTCGTTTATGTCCTTTTCGAATTTTCAAAATGTAGGCCATTTTAACATTTTTCGATTAAACAAGGTATCTAAGGAACGATACTTTATAGAGTTCTACCAGTCTCGGTTCACATAAAAAACCTAGTAAGGTAAATTGAATTCTATGCATTTTGTTCATGCAGTACACATAGTTTTGAAATGGCGGCCGTTTTTTTTATATATATTTTTAACATAGTGTTGAATATATGAGGAAACATTTTTCCGAATTTCATTTAACGTAGAACTTATGTTTACTTCAATCATACTATGTTCATGTATTCAAAATTGCGGCTATATTTATATTTTTAGCATAGTAGTATATATCTTACGAAATATTTTTCAGAATTTAAACAAACTGGTACATATACATTAAATACAAAGTTGACTTCACTTTTGCGTATTTCGTTCATACTGTATTCATGTTTTCGTATTGGCGGCCATTTTTATTATATTTTTAGCATAATATGACATATCTGAGAAAACACTTTTCCGATTTCATTAAACTTCGTACTCATAAACCACATACAATGTTGACTTACGTTTTTGTATCTTAATAATATTATGTTCGTGTTTTCAAGATAGTGCTCATTTTTATATTTTTAGCATAGACTGACATATTAATGTAAATATTTTAATAATTCCATCAAAGGTGGTACACATATACTAAATACAAAGCCGACGTTATATTTGTGTGCTTCGATCATACTATCTTCATGTTTTTAAATTGGCGCCCATTATTATATTTTTGGCGTAGTATTTCATGTCTTAGGAAATATTTTTCAGAATTTCATCAAACTTAAACACGTATACTATATGCGAAGGTGATTTGAATTTTGTGTACATCGTTCGTCCTGTGTTCAAAAGTTCTTATTGGCTATCTTTTTTTATCATAGTATGACATATTTCAGGAAATATTTTTTTATAATATCATCAAACTTGGTACAGATATACTACATAGAAAGCTGGCTTTACTTTTGTGTACTTCTGTCATACTGTTTTCATGTTTTCCAATTGGCGGCCATTTTTACATTTTTATCATAGTAGGCAAATACATATCTAATAAAACATTTACCAGAATTTCATCAAACTTGGTACACATATACCAACTACATACCAAATCTGACTTTACTTTTGTATAGTTCGTTCGTCCTGTGTTCATATTTTCGTATTGGCGGTCGTTTTTAGCCTACTTTCCGAAGGGAAAGTAGGCTTATGAGATCACCTTCCTGTCTGTTTGTCTGTGTATATGTGTGTCTGTGTGTGTGTTTTTGCTTAAGGCCATTTCATTTAATTCAAATAATTGCAATAACTCAAATATTTTTCAACCAAATGCTTTGAAAAAAATTTTAGACTTTGTACAGTCATATAATACATAATTTTGTCAGAACGTTTTTTAAAATATAGCACTGTTTGCTAGAAAAAAATTATTTTGCTTCATTTTGGCGTATTTTGATGACAAAGTACGTGATTTTACAAGGACAAAAATCTAAAAATCCATTTGGTTAATTGAACCAGAAAAATTAGTAGGCAAACAATGATATGTAAGTGTTGAAACTGCCAGAATGAATTTTTATATACGTATTAATTTGCGTTAAAAATTAATTTTGAAATCACTGCAAAACTAAAGAGCGAGGCCTTAACCTATGACCCTAGACCCATATTTCACCCACTTCCCATTCAACCACACTTCAGTAACATACACCCCGAGAATGGTGGCACAAAAGTAACACGTTGGGCTCGTATTCTGGAGTATCCGGGTTCGATCCCCGGTTCCGGCCATCCTGATTTCGGTATTTCGAGGTTTCCCTAAATCGCTCCAGGCGAATGCTGTGATGGTTCCTTTGCACAGACCATGGCCGATTCCTCTAACTGTTTCTGCTGTTGTGTCGAATTGTGTCCCTCCATCATAAATGGCCTCGCTGTCGACAATACGCAATGCCCAATTACCTTACCTTCAGTAACATAAACATGACTTCTCTCTTCATCGATTTTATTTACATCATGCATTCGAGAAAATATATGTAAAAAGTGTTGGTGTTATGCGTACTGGCACCTCGTAATAGTATTTTGTTTTGTAGACCCACGTGTGGAATCGCTTTTCTTAAACATTTAGGCATCCGCATTTGAGGTGGTGCGCATGCAGGCAAACATCCTGTAGATTCCTTGACGAACATTTCAGACTACGTATGCCGACGTTAGTGTACCTTACGTATTTAAGTAGCAACTGGAATCGTCCAGAATACATAAGCATCTTTCCAAGAGTTCCTCCAGCCGTAATCAAATGCCAGTTTTTTCCACCATTTTCAGTACTGAAGTTCCTATTAACGGTGTTCAAATGAAAAATAAATCGTAATTATTTATTCGAAATAAATAGTGTTAAGTTATGCAGACGTTACTTTGGTTATCTTATCCTCATACAAAAAAAATTAGCTCAGTCCGTTTTCCGAGAACAGCATTTCAAAGTAAAAATTTGCACGTTTATCGTTCTTAGAGGGTGCAAAAACCAATAAACAAAATTGCGTGAAATGAAAAGAATCACATTAAAACTATATATTACTGGTAACTGGCTACTGGATGATATAATAATCATTACAAAATATTTTTGTATTAAAAAAATAGCTAAAAGTAGCAAAAAAAATTTAAAATTCAGTAGTTTTCTTGAAAACAAACATTTTCGCAATGCATATTTATATATGTCGAGTAGCCCGTTATATGTAGTTTCAGTGCAAATGTTTACAATTAATTATGTTTACTGGTTTTTGTGATTTATAAGAACAAATAACATGCAAATTTTGACTCTGCAATGTCGTTATACGAAAACTGTCTGAACTATTTTTTGAAAGGGGAAAATTTACTTCCATTTAAAGTCTACAAAAAACACCAATTTATACAAATATAAAATTACAATTTTTCCCTACTTGAACACCCTTAAGTGAAAAACGTGTAAAATGTTACTTTACTTCCGTGTTTGCTATATTGCATCCTAGATTTTGTGATCCATATTACCTATGTCTTCCTCCACATTTCAGAGACCCTATCAAGCACTTAAAGCACTTCTAGACGTGAGTGTTTGAAGATAATGTTATCATACTTCCGAGTCTCTTAACATACATTTGTCTATACCCTATATTACCAAGCAGCACAGTACACGTTAATTTTCATGTCAAATGTGAGATACGATGTAGGTCGGTTCATTTAAATTATATAACATAAACTTCCTGTATGTTTTTTGTCAAACTAAATTAAAGCAGCTAATAAATTTAAAATAAAATGTAAATTTCGGACGTATTCCGATAATTTTCCACCAGCCAAAGCAGACGTAGTGACGTGAAAACCAAGGTCGTGTCCCCGACACGACCACGCCCAAATTATTATTTTTTCTCTCCTCAGTTCATGCATTATTGTTATATGCTGTGTGAATAATGGCCTCGCAAAGGACGGACAAGTGAGCATGCATCGCCTGTAGCACTTCACGCTAATGTGACCCCTAATTTCCTTTTCCGTTTGAAATATGGCGGGAACGAAACCCTCTGGTGACGTCACAGCTGGCGTATGTTTTTAATCCGGAATCCTTGAGGGTGCCTGGAGCGAGCAGAACCACAGTGCAGAGAGAATTCCGCCTGACTCTTCGTTTCTTTGCGGTGCCGTAAAAGTTGACGCCGGACTTTCGTGGTGTGTACTGAGAGAATGGTTTATAGGTCGTTCGGGATAAAGTAAAAATTTTACCTTTGGAAAATATCTCTAGCCGTTACTGCGTATAATTCAACATGAACAATAGTTGTCCTACTATTTTTATGGTTAGCATAAATTAACCAAATACAGCTTCGTGTATTTTTCTATTTAAATACAACAGTACAGAAATAAACTCAACTGAATTCGACATACTTGTAGTTTATGTGATAATTAAACATTATTTTATCAAACTACACAGGTTCCTACCGATGGCACAATTTATCTTACACGCGCAAACTTCAAGTGACGTGTTCAGAGAGGTTAGGGATTCGTCGTCAGCCGATAAGCGTATAAATATACTAATTGGCTGAGAATATGAAATCAACAATGCTTTTTGAGTGCTCGGGTTATCCCGAACCGTCTTTAGTTTAATTAAACAAAATTCGCTTGACGCATTCAAATATTTGTAGTTTTTATGTTATTGCCGAAGTGTAATGTTTGGTCAGTACAAACAAATAATTGTTTGGCTGAACTAAGATTTTTGTGTATGTTAGTCAACTGGAACGAACCAGGGACCTCTCGCATTGAGGATCGCTTGTTTAATACTACGGCCATGATAAATGTTGGTGAAGTACGCGACCTAATAGGTTTACGGATAGTAAAATACATAGCATTCACACAATTGTGATATATTTAGAGCTTCATCTTTCGTTTTCTGTATAAATTGTTTTATCGCGGTTGTTTGCTTCTGAAAGAAGCATCCTCAAATGCACTTACAAATATAGCTAAAATGCTAATCGTGACAGAAAGGGTAAGATAACTCTCGAAGTGAGGTTTCAAACTACAGCGAGCACAAACATTACGGTTTAGTTGGTGCAAGAAAGTGTTGTTCAATTGTTTACTATCGAATAAATTACTACATTCGTGACAACCAAATATTTTATTGTCAGGAGTACGTACGTTGCCAACTAAACATATTTTGCTGTGTCAAGGGAATTAGGTGTGATACTGTTGGTAGTTTGTTCTATTGACGTAATATTTTATTAGCAAAATATATACCGTAGCGGGGGGTGACTTTGGAAAATGGTGACGACTTTTGGACACGTTTACACAATTTTTATTTTCTATGTAATAAATGAACTCTGAGTAAATATTAAATTAATTTCACTTGGACATTTACTGCTTGGAATTAATGGCACGTAAATGTCTTTACTTAGGAATGTCATGTATGCAAAACTTTATATTCTTTTTAAGTAGCCCAATCCACCTCCCACCTCCTCTTTGACCAAATCACCCTTGCTTATGGTATTATTTCGCAATATTCAAACAAATAGTTATTGAAGATTTATTTCACCAGAATCTACACGTAAAGGTTGATAAAATAAAAGCAATATGTTCACGTATCTGCGTTGAATTCTGTTTTTGACAGCTCTGGTGGCCTGGCGTGCAGCCATGAAAATTAAATTTTGGATCGATGTTAAAGCAAATACATTTTTACTGTAACAATGTTCAATTGAACTCCTTCAAAGCTATAAAAATGTCTTCTGTGTAAGATGTATTCCGAAATGTTTTCATAGAAAGAGTAAAAACATAAATTTCATCCAAAGATTTAAAGCTTGCCTCAATTTAAAATATATGAAACAGTCTTTTTTCATTGTGATACAAGGACTGTTGGACAGGCCTGTACGCAAGTATTCATCGCTTGCAAACATAATTATATCCTTTTAAAAAATCAGTAAGATAATCCTTTCCTCGCCTCCCCATTTCCAACAGGCAAAATGATGATGACTTTCTCCGAACATTTAAACTGATCACACAGCTTCATATTTAGGTTACATTGTAATTTTTAGTACGAAGAGTTCATAAAAGTATTGCCAAATTCTCGCCGATGAGCTGGATTCAAATTGGCAAAGTTGATCAAACCAAATTTAAACCTTACTCTTAATTATTTACTGCGAAACAAGTTAGACCTTACCCTAAAAATCACATTTCGAAAATTATAGTTACAACAGAAAGAAAACCTTTGAGGTCAAAGACAACCGCAAAAATCCCTGGAAAACACCACATTTTCGTGAACAAAGTAATTTCAAAACAAATGCCTAAGTTCCCTTACGTAGCAACGAAATCAAAAGAAACGTTTATTAATAATGATTTTGATTACAAACCGAGTACTAATTGCTAAATTAATTTTTACTGCATAAATTAGTTTGATGAAGATAATGTCAAAGCTATTTTTACACTATAACCAAGGAAATTCCAGAAATTCTAGCCAAACGCAAATAAATATAGTGTACAACTACTATAGCACAATTCATAGAAATTTACCCATGCATTCAGCATAATTTCGAACAACGGATTTATATAACGGCCAGATTTTTGGAATTGATAGTAAGTTTGTAAGATACATAAAATTAGATATAATGGGTGATGTAGTAGAATATATTGTGGTAAAACTACAAAATGCATTAAAAATAAAATGCTTAAAAATATGTAGAGTGTTCTAAAGAAAACTTAGATGGCTCATTTTCCTAGTTTAACTATTATTTTTATAAATTAAACTTTGTAAGTTTTTTCATACGCATATTCATTTAATAAGGACTTATGTTGTAGCTGAATACATCAATACGTTTTGTAAACTTTTCATATGTAGGTTTTAATTTACGTGAAAAATTTTCCGATTCAATAACTCCATACACTGAGCGCATTATGGCAGTGATTTAAGTTTCTGACAGAATGTACCATTAATAATACAATATCAATAAAAGAAAAAAATATATTTTTAATCAATTTGCCAATTTAAATATTTAGTGGTATGCCAGAGTAGTGGGGCTGACAGAGCAGGCTACTAGTTTTGTTTCGCATTCAGGCACAGCGTAAATTTAAACTGTAATACATAATCTATAACTTAAGGTAAGTAAGGGGAGTCTCCCGTAATTATGGGGATATGTGTGTTTGGGGAGTATTAGTACACAATCTTGGCAGACGCTTGGGTGCTCGGGCGTTACGATGAACGAACAGGCCCGGACGCGTAGACACTGATTATACGACTTTATGCAAATTAGTTGCGGCAGTTTCGTTAACACACCCAACGTGGCGCTGCTAAAGATTACAGTGCCTTGCATGTTGAAGTCACGTAGAGTCATCGGCCGTAAACCTAACGGCACTGAAGCTTGCCACGGTATTCATTAAACTGGAATAGGTAAATAAGGTACATTAGTTGTAACCTCACCATAACGTTACTAACACAGCCACGTTACTTTTTAAAAAATTTTACAGCTTCGCAATTTAAAAAAATATTTTCATCACCAAGATACATATTGGGATGCGGAAAATTACAATTTTTGTTTAAACTGGAACCACGGGAAGTAGTTCTGCCACAAAGATAATTATTATTTAAAGTATGCAAAAATTGCGTTTCCATTGAAAGGTTTTACTACTATTCTATTAGTAGTAACGTTAGCTGTAGTTATTTTAAGAAAAGTGTACGGATATGAGAAACTTTTTTTTTTCAACAGCGAAAGTTAAATTGATTTCAAATAACTCTTGTAGTATGTTACAAACGTTGTAAGAAGATTCCTTGTAAAAATGAGGTAAAGTTATGGAATTATAATTTTTTTTTTCCAGATGCCCATAGACCTAACGTTACTGTGAAGCTTGTCACGACTGAAAATTGTCATCGAAAACAAACATTTGTTAAATTAACCAAAGGTGAAAATAAATAAATAACGAATTTTCTAGAGCATTTTAATAATTAGAAGATAATGGAAGTGGTCACTCCCTTTCCGGCTTAGACGTTGGTGCCATCAGATTTTATGGACATGCAATGCTGTAATTTGTATCAAGAGACCCCGATGAACAAAAAGGGTTGTCTTGTTGTTACACTGTAAAGTGAAGTATGTCCGAGAAAATGGCCAAAATACAGTACGTAGAGTTAGTGGGCTGACACTTAGGAAACACACAATACACCGAATGATACGGTACTGAAAACAAGTGTAGCAAATACTTTACTGTAATTAAAACCTGCACCTGCACCAACATAATTGCGATGAAATGAAGTAATTGTCGTAACGTGGGAAGCGTTGTGATCCAACGGGGCAGCCAGTAATTTCCATAACGTGCTAAAAATAAAATAACTACATGACGACTAAGTTCCGCATGGTATGGAACCCGCATAGTTTTGCCTATGCGTTAATCACCCAACCGCAATTACTTTTTTTATATATCAGGCTCCTCTGATATGTTTTCTCTCAACACTAGTTACTATGTGTTATCCCTGAGTGTCATTTGTGTTACTTTTATCTCATCCTAAAGGAATGTGTCATAAATTGATATTCAATAGGATTCGTACCCACGACACAATATTTTCCAAACATGGCTTACGAACACAGCCCCATGGAGCGACTAAAAAAAACTAACTCAAAAAGAGGTATTTGGCGACTAATAAATTACATTCAGGCAAACTACAGCTGTCCATCGAATTGCAACACGTGGAAAAGGGGTGGGTTTTTTTTTTTGTGTAAGTACGTGGTCTCTGGTTTGCGTTTAGTTTAAAACTAATGACATTTTTACAGTAGCAAGTTTAATTCAATATTTGGCACACTACGTCAAAGAGGTTTAGACAAATAGTCAAAATTTAACAAATAGTGCTCAAAGAACACGTTTTCATTTACTCAAAGTTGATGTTACTCAACTGTATGTTAGGAATTATCATTTGTTTTACACATAAAAAAAAAGCTATTTTTCCAACTATCAAGACTTTTAAAAATATATATCAACTTCTTTCTTTTTACAATATCGTTTACATTTAAATTTGTAGCCAGATAAGACAACTTGTATATTTAAAATATGTTTGCATCCTCGAAAATTTTTAATAGTTATAGAGGTAGTTATATGTAAAAGATCAATTTGTGATTAAAATTACGTTTTTATATGTAAAATTAAAATATTATCTTGCTTTATTTATCATATGCTTCTTCGCTCGTGCAGAGGAAAGCCTGAACGGCACGAAGGTCAACTGTAATTTCTCTATTTGGCTCGTAGGAGCAGAGTGTTAAAGAGCCTCCGTAGATAGGTTGCGTTTGTGTGTGTGAAACATGACTAGTAAGAGTGATTTTGACTGAGGTGTGTAATGTATTAGAATCGCCTCTCCGCGCAATCTCCTCAGCTGGCGTGCTTTGCTTTACTATTATCCTATTTCCTATGGGACTTCAAGCGATGACCACATTATTTTATTTGTAGGCATCATAGTTCAAAGTCTGGAGTTTTTTCCATAGTTGTGTTTTTCGAATCCGGTAGTTATTTTCCCAGTTATATCTGTTTGGAAAAGCCGTTTTTGGTCGTTTTGAGGAGTCCAAAAATGATCTTTCTAATTAACGTGCCGAATTTTTAAAACTATAGTGACATAGTATTAAATGTGTGTTCTTTTCGTAGATATAAAATTATAATATACTTTAAATAGTTTCACCAAAAAATAATAGTCGTAACTCGCAATTCGTTTGAAGCACACGTAGGAACCTAACCAGGCCGTCAAGTAGTGGGCAGATAGCAGATTAAAGTTATACAGAGTGTTGCAAATTTCCATGTAAATATTCAAGGGAACAATCCTCACGTGCAGAGGAACAGAAAGTGTTGTATGAACATAGGTCCAAAAACGCACCGTTTCTGCGCTACAGTTGGCATACATGACGTATGGTTGATAGCGCGCTGGCAGGATCATGTTGCTGTGTCACAGTTGTTCCTACTGTCTGTGTATTAGTGGCGTAGTGTGTGGCATAGTAACATGTTATGTACTGCTGTAATGATGCCCCACAGCAACATGATCCTACCCGCGCGCTATCAACCATACGTCATGTATTGCCAAGTGTAGCGCAGAAACGGTGCGTTTTTGGACCTATGTTCATATAACACTTTTTGTTCCTCTACACGTGAGGATTGTTCCCCTAGAATATTGACATGGAATTTTGCAACATCTTGTATAATAACTTCTCAACGTACGTGAGAGACGTACGCGTAGAAATAGCATCCAAAGTCCGTTATATGCGTGTACATCCGTTTTAGGTCATTCACTCGCGGCAGAATACAAATATGTGTTTTAGAATCGATTAGGTATAGTCTGTTCACTGTAAACAGAGCACTCAGCAGAACTTGTAATTAACTTAAAATATGTTTTATTGGGTCAATAGATGTTAACTATTGAGAGTGTTGAAACGTTTACACTGGTTTTTAGTTACATGGAAGTTTTCATTTTAAAAATAGTAAAGATGACTGCAAAACGGCCGAAAGAAAACTTTATGCAGTGCTCACTTTATCGCGAACGGCCTATATCAGCGTTTTGGTGGGGAAGCATAAAAACATAACGCGCGTTAAACACACTTTTATCAATAACTGTAGTCATGAAATGTTACGGTCATTGCTGAGTGTCTCATAGAGAAGAACTATCGGCTTGATAACCGCACACCAGTCCAATGACTTGCGCCTAAGAGGCTAGGGCAAGACCTCGACGTTGAACGTGCAGTATACCTCCACCCAGACGGCCACCGGTGTTCCAGTAGGAACAAATTACAATTTTATATTGGTATGAAATAGTGTTAGTTTTACAGTCGTTTCTTGGAAGTACAACTTCCTCTTACGAAAAAAAAAAATATCTTTGCCAGTTTTTTCATTATGACATTTCGAAGTAAAAATTTAAATATTTTTACTTTATGCAGCATCAGAACTACATGCCACGGTCTACGGTTTGAAGCATATAAAAACCCATTACAAAAATATTTTGTGTTAAAAAAA
>PNEQ01037158.1:59201-97984 GCA_003012365.1 Medauroidea extradentata
TTTTTTTTTTTTTTTTTTTTTTTTTTTTTTTTTTTTTTTTTTTTTTTTTTTTTTTTTTTTCAAGTTTTGTATGAAGTAAAATTACATAAATATTTACTTTTAAATGTCGTTATGAGAAAACTGGCGGAGCTTATATTTTTTCGTAAAAGAAAGATGAACTCTCAAGTATTGTCCACAAAACTAAAACTATTTTATTCAAATATAAAATGATGATACTTCTCCGCTTGAACGCCCTTAACAGCGCACGCAGAATGCCAATCGACTGCTGCAAAATAAAGATGAATAACTACGATTTTTAAAATAATCAGTAAGCTATTTTCATGAAGGCGTTATCAAGGATATTTTAGCACTGCGTAGTTATTAAAACTTTGTGTGAAACATATGAGTGACGGCTCATGCAAGTGAAACGTCCAAGAAAATGTTTTGGTTTTAACTGTGGTCTGTAAAACAAAATACCACTCTTGCTTACTTGTGAAATTTTAATTTTTTTTTGTTTATATCCTGTTTTGGAAGTACACAGGGACACTGGTGGTTTATTAACTAGATCATTCATCTTTCACCTTTTACGACGGGTATAGAGGCTTCGACGCCCCGTGGTGTTGCTCACTATAGTCTCATGAAGGGGACGTTGACCTCTAACAAGAAGGTTTCTTAAAAATTACTTTCGTTGCGCAAGAATTCTGTCGCTACTCTATACTCACCATTCGTCGTCCTCAAGAGTGGGCATCGCCTCACTGTTATTACTTTACATTTTCATTTATTATGTAAGGGGTTTAGAGCTAGACAGATCGACTCGACAATCACGCAGTCAAGCGTGCGTCCAGGGGCTGTCGAGCTCGGAGCTGCATTTAGGCGGATAGCTAGGTTACGATGATGAACAATTCGTGTTCAAACTACACCCATTTAATATGTTCACTCAAGACAAGCCCTATCGCGAATGCCGCTCTCACGGACACGTCTTAAGGTCGTGGTATACGGCAATTTTCATCACCACGTTTTTATTTTTATATTTGTGCCAGTTATTTTTTCTCTTGTTTTAGGCACAAAATGTGACCAAATTTTCCTCTTATAAAAATGTTTTATTTCGCATGGTTTTTGCATAGTGGCTCATTGAAGCCAAAATTTAAATGTTTCCATTTTAAGGACGACACAAAAACCTACTCAATTACCAAACTGAAAAAAATTCACAATGAAAAACGATGTTGTAGGTTACAAATTGAGCTATGTTAAACTACAAATTAAAATACTTTTGCATTTTAAAAAAAAATATATTGAATTTTTTTATCGTTATTTTAAGTTTCAACAATTTTATTTAAATGCAAAAGATTTTTATTCTTTGTTTTTATGGACGTGACATTGTAGCCTGCGACGTCTTTATCCACTGTGATTTTTTTCAGTTTGGTATGTCAAATGGTTTTAGTGTAGTCCTTAAAACGGAAACATGAAAAATTTTGACTTTAACAAGCTGTTACGAGAAAACTATGAGTGAAAAAAAAGTTCATATGAGCCAAGTTTAGTCGCATTTTGTATCTAAAATAAGAGAAATATATCTGGTACAAATGAAAAATAAAAACATGGTGATGAAAATTGCGGTATCCGCACCCTTCACACACCCGTGGCTTGTTATCAGCTGTCCCGCCTCCCGGTCCGAAGACACGGAAGTGTGGGGGCAAAGCGGGGGAGCATGCTGGGTTAGAGAGCTGACAATTCAACAAGCTACTGTTATACTCTACTTCATATATGTTTGGTTAATTTTGATAGCAACTTATTGCCAATAATTGTCAATATTTTGTGATTCGTTGCATTATGCGAGACATTTTTAGCTCTAAAATGAAACTGAGATGTCCATTTCAGCATGTGTACTGCAAAGTTTTTCTTGTGTAGTGAAACATATAACAAAATATTACAAATTATTGCCCATAAATTGCTGTAAAATTTAGCCAAACTTATATGAAATTGAGTATACTGTGCGCCGACAACCAGTAGGTACACTCAGTGACTCGCATGTATACATATACTTGGTCCAACATAACCAACCCTTACATTTATTTACATTATATAAGTACTAGCTGACAGTTTTGTACGACCTTGAGCTGACATCACTGACAAATACATATATACAGAAAGAAAATTAATTCAAAAAGCAAAATAACGAAATTAAAAGGATTAAAAACAAATAGACATCTCATACAGAAACTTAAAAATTAAAAATTAGACAATGGCAGCACGCACAACAATACACGTCAGTAAAAACAGTACAAAAATGTTCAAAAATGTACAAATACTGTACATTGAGTACTCATGTTTGTTTAATAATAATAAATATCGTATGGTAAGGATACTCGAGTGCCAGAGAATTCACACACCGGATGCAAACTTGTTATAGGTTGTTCAAGATAAGCTGAACCCTGCTAACAATTTTCTGTGAGCCAATACGCCTTAATCTCTAGAATTTTAAAAAGAAACATTTCCATGCAACTAAAAACTAGTGTAAACATTTTACAACTCTCAAAACTTTACTCCTATAACCTCAAGAAACATATTTTATTTATTATTGTAAGTGTTGGGAATTGCCCACTTTAAATCGAACTGCCTATACTTTGCAACCGTAGGCTTCTGATTGTTCCGGAGATGACATTAAATTAGGCCGTACAACAATGGGGTGGTGGAAACCGGAGATCCCCGAGAAAACCTTCCGACCAGGAACATCGTTGGACATAATTCCCACGTGCTGAAAATCTGGGGATCGACCCCGCTGGAAATCAAGCCAGGATCGCCTTCGTAGGAAGCAAGCGCTCTAGCCACTGCACCTGCAAATCGATTTAGGCAAATACGAAATTTTATCAGTATATTGTGAGTTTCTGTCAGTAGCTCTCCGGAATAATGCGTCTATGTAAATGTGTAGTGCGCAACGTGAATTTCCGAGATGATCAAATTTACACCAGGGGAAAACAATACAAAAATTGTGGTTCTGCCACACGGAAAATAGTATTTGCAGACCGACTTTGGCGTTAAATAAATCTACATAGAACCCGAGAGAAAATTCTAAATAAACATCCCAAGCCCTCCGCTGTTTTACATCCACGCGGAACGCGATGATGTTAGCTGCCTTTAGTAATATTTACTTTGTAGCATTACCATCGAGCATTTGCACAGGTAAAAATGTTTCCAAGTAAATAGTTAAGATAAAACAAAATAAAAAATATTTAAGGGAAAGTGTTAAAAACATTAACGTATTGTCGCGTTAATTTCCTCGTGAAAATTGCTTATTTTCAGCACGCAAAGAAACTGCGAATTTAGACTAGTAACATTAAAAAGCAAAATATTAAATATATTTTATTTTATGTGCATGTAAACGTAACGTTCTTTCATTCATAAAGCTACCAAGTTACATTACTGGCCTTAAGGCCTCGCTCTTTAGTTTTGCAATGGCTTCGGAAAATATATTTTTCTAACGCAAATTAATACACATATCAAAAATTTATTCTTACCGTTTTGACACTTATATATCATCGATTGTGTCTGAATTTTCTGTTGCAGTACACCAATCGGATTTTTAGAGATTTTGCCCCTGAAATATCACATATTTGGTTGTCGAAATAAGCCAAAATGAAGCAAATTAATTTTTTTCTAGCAAACGGTACATTATTTAAAAAAAATGCTCTGGCAAAATTGTATATTGTATGACTGTACACAGTCTCAAAATTTTTGAAAGCATTTGGTTTAAAAAAAATGTTCTAGTTAATTGCAATTGTTTGAAATAAATAAAAGTGCATGGCCTTAAAAAATAACTATTCCGGTGTTTTTCCGAGAGCATATATATATATATATATATATATATATATATATATATGTGTGTGTGTGTGTGTGTGTGTGTGTGTAGGTAGGTGTGTGTGTATGCATATACGTACACACTTTCTAATTATTAAATTTACCCGCGCTTTGTTCAGTAACATTGTAATAAACACATTTCCATCTTTGGTTACAGCCGCGCAAGCAGTGTAAACGTGAACTACAGTTTAATCGTTATGGATGGTCGCGTACCGACGTAATATTCCTGTTCTACAATGTCTCGTAATTTTCTTTCTCGACCGTTGGCAACCAAAATCTTTTGAATCACGCCAGCGATCGCCTCCCATAACGAACGATCTTGGTTCGATTCCTGGTGTGGTTGCTTCCGAGTTCGGCATGTGGGAACCGTTGCAGACGTTGTCTTAGACCTTCAGGTTTCCTAGAAGTGCTACCGTTCCCCGTGTCTATGCGTTTCTCCGCTGCTCCATTCTCGCCACATGTCGAACGTGACGAGCGTTGTTTAACGCTGTCAAACGCTTACCGAAATAACTCAATTTATTCACGCTCTTAGAAAACGTAACCCAGGGAGCATACACAATGGTAATAAGAGAGTATAACTCCCAGGCTAAACACCAAGACACTTATTTTCATCTAAAACATCCTAAATTGTATAAATTCACACTTTATTAACACTAATGTTAGAATATCCATTTTAATATAATTTACATTTTTAGTAATTTAAGACTTAACATTCATAAGGGGCTAAGTCCCAAAAGGTAAGTTTCGAGATAATGACGAAAACAGTATATTGCGACAAGGAAATATCCAAATGCGTTCACACATTTTTTACAATAGGAAAGTAGTAAATAGGAGCAATCGAACAGTAACTAATACAAAACAATTATGAACGTCAATATATAAAGGGTGAGGATGCTAACTGTTTAAAGCTCCCCGCAGTGACACTGGGGACTCCGAGACAAGTGATTCGACATAGGACATGTAGGGTCCAAACGGACGGGAAAGGCCCGAAAATTCGCCTTCAAGTTTTCATGACGTCACATCCAGTGTGTCCGCATCAGGCGCGTACGAACGAATATTCAAATGAGTTCCTTCGATCCAACCTGTCTCTGTGGCTCAGTGTCTGCGTCAGAACCTTGTAAACTTGCAGTCCGAGGTTCGTGTCCCAGTGTCGACAATTTGTTGTCAGCGTTACTTTTGGCAATTTTAACTTACTTCAACTGTTATTTCTTTGTAACCCTTTGCTGCATAATTTATTTTATTTTGTTTTAGCTGTGTTCTACATTTTTTTTTACGGCCCCATTAGTTTGTATTTGTTTTATGCATGTTCGATAAAGTTGTTAGCAAAGACGAGCTGTTGGCTCGGTGTGCACTTTTGCGGACAAGTTTGTATCAATTATTCTCTATCATGAAGCTTACGGGGACATTGTTATGATATTTTAAGCAAGGAATCACCGAACTGGTACAAAGTACATCTTTTTAATTAATCAGTCCTAATAATGTACATAATGGGCGCAATAACTCATTAAGACAACAGTCATTTTCCTAACAAGGAATTGCTTTGCTAACAACTTTATCGAACATGCATAAAACAAATACAAAATAATGGGGCTGTAAACAAAAAAATGTAGAATACAGCTAAAACAAAATAAAATTAATTATGCAGCAAAGGGTTACAAAGAAATAATAGTTGAAGTAAGTTAAAATTGCAAAAAGTAACGTTGACAACAAATTGTCGACACTGGGACACGAACCTCGGACCGCAAGTTTACAAGGTTCTGACGCAGACACTGAGCCACAGAGACAAGTTGGATCGAAGGAACTCCTTTGAATACTCGTTCGTACGCGCCTGATGCGGATACACCGGATGTGACGTCATGAAAACTTGAAGGCGAATTTTCGGGCCTTTCCCGTCCGTTTGGACCCTACATGTCCTATGTCGAATCACTTGTCTCGGAGTCCCCAGTGTCACTGCGGGGAGCTTTAAACAATTAGCATCCTCACCCTATATATATATATATATATATATATATGTTCATAAGTGTTTTGTATTAGTTACTGTGTATATATATATATATATATATATATATATATATATATATATATATATATATTTCCAATTAATTAAAATGTGTTGATGTTACTCCAACCATGTAACTGTGCAGATGTACGGCTCGCATGAATATCACTAGGAGATAGCACTTTAGGTATGTCTTCGACCTTATGTTTTGGCACCTTTCTATGTACCTAACTCATTTTTGTCGAAAATGGTACTTAGCTCCTTTTGAATGTTAAGTCCTCAAATGGTACCTCTGCATGATTTTAAATTAATTATTTTGGTTGTTGTTACATGTTCCCTGGTGAATTGCTTGCTCACAAACAAAAGCTGCAGAACAACACGTACTATTCAGCCTTGTTAAAGTAAATTTAGTTCAACATTACCTTATTAAATAACTATACAATCTGCATCGGCACGTGCAGTAATTCGACATGACATACGAACGCTAATGGCGGATTAACAATGAATGATGAGAGACATCTCAGAAATGCCAAGTTCATAAATATAATTTTCGTTGTTATATTTACTTTTTTTGCATACTAAATAAAACTAACTACAGTATTTGTTAAATATATGCGTGTTCAATGTCAATGATAATGATGGCACTAAAAACGGTTTGAATAGTATTCCTTTACTTAAAAATTATTTACCATTGCCTTTACGAGAGTTTTGTTCTCTTGGCCAACACCTTCTGCAACTTCTGCACCCAAGCTGTACCTAGGCGCTCTTGTGCCTGGCTCCTACTTTTATCATATTTTTATTTAAAAGTACGTTTAATTTAATGAACAATGGTACCATTCTTTCTTTCTTTGCGTCTATATAATTCGAGAAAAACGTAAATTGAATGGACAGCCTTTTTTGTGAGGTAAAAACCTGAACCGCCATGTTGATGTCACTGTGACGTCATCGTAATGTACATTTGATTGTACGTAACACACAAACTACAGCAACCTAAATTCAGGTCGTGAAATTGTGATAATAAAGTAGTTTACGCCGTAAAAACGGGTATGGCTGGAACTCAGAAGAGAATAAATCTGTACCTCGGAGGTATTAGACACTATATCACAAAACTCACATTTTTCAGGAGAGCAGTTTGAAAAGTGCGATTCACTAGTGAATTCAGTTATTTAATGTGCAAAAATGTGTTTTCTTTTTTTTTTTTACATAATATGGACTTTGTGTTTTATGCCACTAGAAAGTAGTTAAACGTGTGGTAATGTTTATGTTAAAAGTGCATTTTGAAAAAAAAGTGGACACAGTGTCTTAAAAGAATTTATTGGTTTGTGGACATACGCCATTGTTCATGTTTTGCTGATCAAACCTGTGTTGAATGACAAAGTACGACAACGAACAAGAAAAGACAAATATAAAACACACACAAAAATAAAATAGTTCGTACTTAGTTGAAAAATTATTAATAATTTTTGTTCTTGGAACGAAACCTATACATTTCACCAAAATAATTATACTGGGGTGAATTCCTAACTGAATGCTGTAGTTTGTAAAATATTGATACAAAATTGACCATGAAACGATTATAATTTGTGATGGATGAGGAAATAGACCGACGAATAATCTCAGGCTATTCGTGTTTCTGTGTTTTTTTAATCGTTTATTATTACCTCTGCTTTATCTTAGGGAAACAAAAAAATGAAATTTAAAGTGGAAAATTCGCTGAGAACTGATAAAATATCAGAGGATTAACAAAACCCTATTTACGAATATCCTGTGCTTCCGCGGCCGTAGATTAAAGGATTTATTATTTTATTTTTCTATTGAACTGTGCGTAATTTCCCATTTTAACATACAGAGCGGTTGAGGTGGTATTATAAAAAATTTACTTTTTTTCTGTACCACAAAAATGCATGTCAAATTAAATACAGTTTACCCAAACGTAGGCTGAAAATTATATTAAACAACTATTACATATCAGGCAATGATTTATGTGGTACGATAGTATTTAGAGAACCAGATAACGAGTAATAAAAGTGCTAATATCACTAGTTCTCATTGAGGTGACTTAAATAATAAGATTTGTGTTCTTTTACTATTAAACATTTCTTCCGATCCAATTCTGCAATTACTGTGTAACAGATAGTCAAAGCAGGTGTCCAAGGCCTGGGTTGCAATGGACACAAACATTTACACAGTGTTAAACATAAGAACTAACCTACGTGTAATTTAGTCCGGCAAGCTACAATCATATTTAAATGTAAGCAATTATGCAAGATAAGTATACATGGTGAAATTTCGCGAATTCAATTACCTACATGTTAGAATCAAATATTCTATGCATACTCAAGCCCCGTCTATTCGTTCATTGTCTGCTGTTGCACTGAGTAGCAGCTAGTGGACAAATGGTTGGGACTTAGTATGCACAGGATATTTGATTCTTACATGCAGGTCATTGAATTCGCGAAATTTCACCATCTCTAGAAGAATAGTTTGAGTAAGTTCAGCATTTACTTAGTACTAATATAATTGTGTAGAAAGTCTGGCCGATCACAAGCCTTGAAAGCGATACTACTTTGACGTATGAGAGACATTCGCAACGAATAAATAGATATTGTTTGACCTTACTGAAAAAAGTTCAAATCCCACATTTGTATTATTATTAATACCAAGAAAGAATCGGTTCAATGTTTCAAGTGGCATTTTCCACAATAGAAACGAAAATAATTTCGTATGAAAAGTCTTAATATGCATTTAAAAACGCTATAAAATTATTTAAAAATGTAAACATTGGGTTTTGTTTACTTTTCTAAAATTTACCAGCTATATCAAAACAAATTTCCTCACAACTTAAACAGGCAAATTAGTACCTCTAATTATTAAGCTTATTACTATGAAGCAAGCCCTCAGCTCTTGAGTACGTGAACGATGTTCATATCTCGATAACTGCTAACGTCCATTATCTCTTAGACTTACGAAGGATGCATGTCGAAGATTTAAAATGCATTGAGTACTTACATTGTCTTTCCGGTGTTTAATTTCTCTTTGCCAGATCGCTCAATTTATTAGACCCAAGACAGTTACAAGACAACCTGAAGCACCGCTTAATAAAGAAAATCCTGTCTTTCTGTACGAAACAGCGTGACGTAAAACCCAACTTTGACTTTCTTATTTCCCTTTTACCGCTTAACTCCGTACGTCACTTACTTTTTGCAGTGCAAAAGTTACTAGCGTCTGTTCTCAGTTGTAAAGTAGCACGAAGAAGTGCTCCCCGTAAAAGTTAAGGCTTGACCTTCGTGCAATTAACTCTTGTTGCCACGGGAAGTAGGTCATCGATGTGACCATGCAGTGGAAGTTCTTTGTTCGGCGACTTTCTGAGCGCTATACTACCACGTTAATTTGAGTGCTTCTCAAGAAACACGTTCATTGTAAAAAAAAACCCTAAACAGTAATGGAAGTCACCCACACACAATACATGACACCGTACTTCAGCTTGTAGACCGAGTGAAGTGAAGCAACGGAGCAACGGTAAACTTTGGACTCGCATTCGGGACTGTAAGTTTCTTGAAGTCAATTTGCAAAAAAATTAAACAATATCAATACTAGACAATAGTTTTACCCAACGTTTTAAACAAAATTGTTTCCAGTGTTACGAACTTCTGAGGCATAATCTCTGACGCCGGAACCTCGTGCATTTAACTGCGGCGCAAGAGATCACGCGTAACGAATGAGTAATTCTGGATAAATATTTACTCATAAAGTTGGCAAATACCATTATCTAGGATTTTCATTGAGTATTTTATCCATATTGGCTTCGAAAAAAGCGTAGAAATCAATTGATGTTTTCAGCGTTTATTTATCTACCACGCAGTCTTAACACAGGTCATGGCCGACTCCTCTTCTAGCTCCTGTCATTGTACTAAGCTTTGTGTCACCGTCTATAATGACATCGCAGTCTACGAGACGTTAAGTCCACTTACCTTACCTTTCAGCTTGTAAATTAAGCAACTTTTGAGCTTTGTTACAATACAAGCATAGTTACATCAGTACAAATTTGACTTTCCTAAGAAAAAAAAGTATAGAAACTCTTCCGTTGCTGTATGGGAAAAATTGTTACTATAGCCACATTCTTTACATTCTTCTACGTCGGTGTGGTAAAGTTACGGTAATGTTTTACAGAGTAGTCTCGAGAGCAGAGATTCTAACTAACTGGTTATCTCGCTTTTCAAGGCCGCTGACCATTTTAGTACACTACAAAAAAATATTAAAGGCGTATTCGTGAAAAATGTAAACAACGTTACTCATGTGATTGGCTCCAGGGCTCAAAATATGATCTGGTAACTTTGTAATCCCTGGTTGAAGTACAAATACTTGCAGGCCGAGTAACTTTTTGACTGGTGTGTGTTGAAATTTGACTGTGTTTTGGAATATCATGTCTTCTTTTTCACTCTCCTAATAAATCATACCACTGCTTGCTTTCAACAGTTCTTCACCATATCTCACCTCAGTTAACAGGTTTACAGAAACCATACTAGTCAAAACTACAAGAGTTGACTAATGGAATTTTACATACAGCACCACGAAATAAATTCTCTTTTACTGAATAGTTTATTTGTTAACTTAAAATAATGCTTTAAAAACCTGATCTAATAAAGTTAACTGGCCAATTTTTAGTTTTTGTAAGTTGGCTTTTAGCAGTTACGTGCACAAAATATTTTATTGACTCGCGGCTCTACATTCGACTTTCATTTTTAAATAACTTCAAACTGTCTATTCGTCCTGAGCGAAAGTAAAGTTTCGCGTATCCCTGTACTGACAAGAAAAATGCGGCGATTATTTCTTTTAGATCCGCCCGCCAACACAAATTAAATATGTTTATTTTGTACCCTGTACTGTCTAGCTTGTATACATCGCTCAGAAAAATTAATAATCTATATGTTTTCAATAACAGGTCAAAGTGAAAATTATAAATAACGAAAACTGACAGTAAAAATACAAAAACTCACATTAACAAAAGAGGTAGAAAATCAAAACTGTTTCACTCTTGGAAATGATTTTGCATTTTTAAACTGTGATCAAGAGTGAAACAGCTTTAACTATACTACTAACTATTCTTAGTTTTCTTCATTTTCTCGTCATTTTTTTAAGTAAATTCGTTTCTACCGGTGATATCAGGGAGTTCACTGAGCATCTCATGACGTCCTTATCAGCTGTGAATTATCTTATTTCTGTAGGTGGGTTGATAAAATAAAACAATAAGAAAAAGTACGTATTTATAAGTATCATGTTATCTAAGTTCAAAACTTATTTTAAAAGGTCTGTAGAAAAGAATGAAGTAAAGATGTTGCACCAGAGGAATGCAACGGTGTGGAAAACGGGAGTACTCGGAGAAAACCAGCTAGTATATTGCAATGTTTCCCAATGCACAAATCGTAAGAGACCCAACCGCGGATGGAACCCGGATCTTCCCTACGAGAGGCGAGCGTCCTGATGACTATATTTAGATATCGCGTCATATCGAAAGCATATATTAGAAAGTCTGAGCTTTGGACTGGTGCCGCGTCCGCCGACCCAATGTTATGTTCGCAGGGTTGGGTGCGCGCGCCCATTACTTGCATCATCGTACGGCATGTAAGTTAAGGAGTATGGGAAGGTAAGATGTCGAGCGAACAACTGGAGTATTTAATCGTCGATAAAATCTAAACTACTCATCATAATTCAATTAAATATTTTTGCCGAGTAGATATTCTATTAGCGGACGTTTATTTATGTAGCGTTGGACGGTGGTATACTTTGCTTTCTAGTAAAAAATTATAAACGGTATTTAGAAAAGTAACGGGCTGAAACCACAACATCCATAAAAATGTAAAACAGAAATTTTTATAATTTTCAGTACGATAATAACCTAATTCAAAAAATGTTCCCCTATTGATTTTAAAATAATTTCACTCTCCGAAAACTTCTGCACGAGTGGTTTACGGATGTTAAAATAATTTAAAATCAAAACGCAAATGTTTTTTAATTTCTGTTATTATAGAGTCCTAGATATTTTCGTACTAAAAATTATAAAAATTACTACTTTTCATTTTATTGATTTTGTGGTTTCAATTCCTTATTTTATTTAAATATCGTTTTTAATATTTTTTTACTCGGAAGTAAAGCGTACTACCGCCCAGTACTGTAAAAATAAACGTCCGCTGATAGAATATCCACTCGGCCAAAAAATCTCATCGAACTATGATGAGTAGTTTAGATTTTATCAACGACTGAGTATTTCAGTCGTTCCCTCGACAGCTTACCTTGCCATACCCCTTAAGTCTTAGTTCAGTGGACGTAAGCACTCATATAGTATTAATCACAAGAGTCTACCTGCATGTAATTCAGTCTGACTAGCTACAACCGTACACAGCGATAAGCACATCCACAAGGCAAGTCGCATTAGGTTGAACTTTTGCTTAGTACTAATACAGCGTCAAAGTTTCGCACAATCAGAAGCACCGAAATTGATACTACGTTGTCGCACGAAAGACTAAAATTCGCAGAGTGTGAAAACCCTGTGTTATATTTGGTTGTACAGATAAACTACTACCATATCGACACAGAATACTGTTGTAGTTTTTTGAAGAAACTTAATTGACACAGTAAAAACAAAAATAATTCCTTATGAATAAGCTTCAGGTGCATTTTATAACTGTTATTGTTATTTATTATTTAAAAATGTGAACGTTTGGTTTTATTTTATTTTCTGCGGGTCGCCAACTTTGTTAACACATATTTCTTCACAAAAAATAGCAGCCTGATATCTACGTCTTATTAAACCCTCAGCGCTTGTGTTTACGTTCACGATATTCTTATCACAATGACTATGTATGTGTTAAGTCATTGTGTCGTAGACTTCAACGGTCGAAGCAAGTAACAAGCGGTGAAATGTGCTGTGTGTTATTTTCGCAGGTTCCGGCTGTACTTCAAGCAGATCATCTGTCTGTGCTGCTGGTTTGGCAAGGACAAGCCGGATGTGTTCGAGCTGCCCACTACCAGACATAGTCAGTCCGAGCTGGCGAGATTCCGGTCAGCTAGCTGTCGCGCAGGTACGTGCATATCGAACACTCTCTCTTTCTCACGTACACATACAAATACACACATAAGACGTTTATAACAAGTCACGAGGTACCCTGTCTCTACTTGCTCCGTGGTAAATATTTTTTAAGTTTAAACTAGAGCTGATATAAAAAATCCCCAGTGTTGGCTGATATTTTTTCAAGGCAGAAAATACTATGGTTTTAGCTAACAGTGTAATCAATGGAATTTGTATTAATGCAATTTTTGTTCCAAACCTTATATTTCTTGTTTGGAAAAAAAATAGTTGTAACGAGAAATATAATTTTAAACAAAACTAGCAAACATTTGTGATATCTGCTTTTTAATAAAAATATTTTTGTAGTTGGTTTTCAATAGATGATATTCTTCCTCTACCTCGTTTTGTTCTCGTCCCCCCCCCCCCCAAGGACCAACAAATAATTTTTTTTGGCAGAAAACTTCGTGTACGCACAGCTCACAATAGTTTCATCGTAATAGGATGAATGGGATAGTAACGCATTATACACGAAAAAAAAAAAAAAAACAAAGAAAACATTCATTCTGTCATATGTTAGACTATTTTTAAGAGTTTGTATCTGGAAGTGCTCTCTTTTTTCCAACTGTCCGAGCAAGTACTTCACTAGTGTGACACATTCCTTTCGCGCGATCTCTTGCGCCGAAAGCAAAGTTAACAAAATTAATATTGCACGAGAAATGCATTACACTTATAACACTATGGCTACAGAGTTGACAAATGCAAGATTCCAAGTTTGCTGATTATTGATTTGTCAATACTGACATACAGTTTTCTGCAAATGTAACAAACATTTTAGCTTCAACTTATGTACCTTACAATCTTAAATCAAGTTCTGAGCCCTACTAAAGAAGACGAAGCCAAAGTGGATAACAGTGACCTACTCAGTATAGATCTTTGCAAAATTTCGTGCCAATGTTTTGGAGGAACGAACCTCATATAAAGAAGAACAATAACGTTATTTGAAGATGGGTCCGAAAATGCACCATTCTGCACATTTCACAGAACATAACGAACAGTGCATTGCGCGCGGACTGTATCATGATATGAATTGATACAGCGCACAATGCGTGCCGTATAATTAAATACGTATTGTCTAGTATGCAGTTGTCTCAAATAGATAACATTTCACAGTAATATGATACAGATCGAGCGCTATGCGCTCGACATACTGTAAACTGTAATGTAAAATAAACTGTAATGTAGAAACGGTGTATTTTCAGACCCATTGACATATAACGATTTTCGTTCATATAGATAAGAGTATTCAATCACCAAAACATTAACATGCAAGTAGACAACATCCTATATAACCCATTGCACCACTTCATTAAAACAAACGCTCCATAATTGAATTATTTTCTTTTTAAATAAAAGTGTCAATAAATATATTTTCTCAGAAAATAATATACCTCCTCCCGAAATCAATAACACACACTTCAAACACCAAGCCACTGGAGGGAGAAGGAAGGGATGCAGAGTGTAATAGAATTAGCCCCAAAATCAGTGTTGTAGATTGAGATTTTTTTGCCAACTTTATTTAGGGCGACAAAACAAGCTGCTAGTACTCCGTAAAACGTCCCTCTATATATAACGGCCTTTTTGCTGTTAGATTGGTAACAGCGAGGTGTTTTTTCCGCTCGTGTTCACCAGTTTCGTGTTAACGCTCGGTAACCAAATCACCTCCGTTCACCGGTTTTTGTTTGACGAAGGTAGGAAGTTCGTTAACAGTGTTTAGTAACCGGACGTTGATATTTTATGTTTTTGATGGTCATTTTAAATTTAAACTTATCATACGTATTATACTTTAACTGTAAGAGGTTGTCAATTTGCTTTACTGTTAGACGATCATATAAGGCTTATAAATATTTTGTAAAGTAACTCAACTTAAAAACGGTGAACCTTATTTTAACATGTTTTTATTGATTCACTTTCTTGTCTGTTTATCTGCTCGGTAACAATGAGATAGAGACTTGAAACTGTAACATAGCTAACAACTGGATGACAATGCAACTTTCCTGTCAGTCAAGTTCGGTACAAATTATTTAATAAATTTGACTAATTTCCCAATGAGCTAGAAAACTGGAGGACAATGCAATAAAAAAGGAAAACCATTGTGAAAAAATAATTAAGTAACTTAATTTTTAATGTAACATGCCTTACTAAATTCCCGATTAGCTAGATACCTCAGGCGGTAAACATGGTTCAGAACTGGAAGACAGTGCAATATAAGAGGGAAAAAAATTGGAAAAATAATTACCTTAAAAATTATAAAATATATATGTTTTTGATACATGACGTTTGTTTAACACATCGTTGCAATATTTGCACCCACAATACTAAGCATCTCAAAATAAAATTAAATAAAAAAATTAAATGCCATATTTTTAAAATGGGCTAAAAAGTACAAAATAGTTTCTCCTATGAGGCTACTTGTGAAATTTAAAACGAAAAAAAGCGTCAAAGACATTCGACAGATACCAGTAAAGTGTGTAGAGAGAAGCTGTCCAGTAAACTCACACAGCAGTTCACATCATATGCAATGCAATAAAATTTTTAATGACTTAGGTGAACTCATATTGTTTCAATTAGTACCTATTGCATGCACCCCACATTTTACTTTAATTTTACAAGTATTTTCTTAAGAGAAAATATTTTATACTTTTTAGTCCGTTTTAAAAATGTGGTAGACCTAAATAAAAATATTATTTACCCGAAGATGCTGGAATGGTTTCTACTTTGCTGCGTACTCAGACCTCCAATTAGAAGGCCATTTTTAACATTTTTGTACCAATTTTATATTAAAAACATGTTTCCACAATATAAAAATTACATTATACGTACATCACACACACATATATATACTAACTATTTAAATGAATTTTAAGGTTAGTTACATAATAAACGTTAATAATACATTATCATATGCAACACTTCTTAATAACGTTGTTGTAAACCTTGGAACCCAGACTTCGGGCATTTTCGGCAAGGTGTCGGTTTTTACTACCAGCTTTTTTGACACGTAATTAAAACATCAAAATTAACTGTCAGCAAAATGCAGACATTACAAGTCAATTATGACGCGGCTGCAAATTACGAACTTCCAAACGAGGTCTACCTTGTTCACAGGAAAGGGAGTTCCACGTGTTAAACATAACGTCGTGAACGCTAGTAACATACCTGTTACTTTAACCACGAAAATACTGTACACCGTATTACTTCTCCCGGAAAGGTACGGGCATGTCTAGGATCAAAGCGCCGTGTACACGTACGGATAGGCCAACCCGCCGACCTAGACTGAGTTGCGGGTACGTATGCTTCCCAGGGGCAACGTTAAGGCTGTTCTTGGGCCTTAAAATCATAATTTTATATTTCTGTGAAATATCGTTAGTTTTGTGGACGATACTTGTGAGTGTAGTTAACCTCTTACAAAACAATTTTAGCTCTCATAGTTTTCACATAACGGTGTGTTAAAGTCAAAATTTGCTTGTTCTGCTGACATGCAAATAGCATAAACCAATCAATCTACTTACATTAAATAATTCACTGTGAATTCACATTCCATGAGCTACGTAATAAAACACTTACAAACCCACAATGCGATATTTACAATTTTTTAAGAAATCACAAATGCACAAAAATTACAAAATTAACAGTTCGCGGGATGTATCTTAATGTTTTATTACGTAGCCCAATGCATGTTATTTCACTTACATAAGTCAACTAGTTTTCACGATTTGCATGGTAGCAGAACATGCAAATTATAACTTTGATGCACCTTTATTAGAGAACTATGCCAGATAAAATAGTTTTGTAAGAGAAAATTACACTCACAAGTATCGTCTACAAAACTAACAATATTTCATATAAATATAAAATTTTGATTTTATCTCACTTGAACACCTGTAAGTAGAGTCCGTCTCTTGTAAGGATTCCAATTTTTGACAGTTGTGTTGCCATATATTTTTAAGCAGTTCCCATGTAAAACAGTTTTGACTTTGCCACATTTGGTTTATGCACAAGGGCACACGACTGAACATCCAATTGTGCAATACATCAATGTAAGTTAAATAAGATTTTTAGTTTTTACTGCTCTAAAATGTATCATGTGTGCACAGTCCTGCAGAAAACTAATTTTCATGTTAATACACTACACAGTTTGTTAGTTAGCTTAATTATTCTGTGCAGGAATCACCTGTAGTAGAGGAACACTTTGTTTTTTACAATGAAACAGTTTTTATAAGGGTGCCAACATGACTGTCTAAAATATAGTTCTTACGTATGACGGACTTTATAGATCGCAATATCACATAAAAATAGGTGCGTAAATTTGCAGATACATTTAGCAAAGGCCGTATTTATGCAAATAGGCGCCCTAAGCCGTGACTCTTCAGCACCACCGCAGATTCTCTTTTACAACCTTCCTTGCCAACTCACGTCCTTGTCCAATTTCCAACACCACATTAAAAATTGCTCTACTCTGTCATCTCGCTATGCATAAAAACAAAAATAATAATGGGCATTATCGGGCCGCAGTCGCCAAGGGGTCAGACCTCTCGCCTCCCACCAAGACGATCCGGGTTCGCTTCCCGATGGGGTCGGTCCCCAGATTTTTGCATGTGGGAATCGTGCCGGAAGATGCCACTAGTCGACGGGTTTTCTCGATGATCTCTCGTTTCCCCCGCCCTTTCATTCCGGCGCTGCTCCATACATCATGTCACCCCTCTCCAGCGCTAAAGACCACTATGTTAAGTGCTGACCAAAATCACTGACTCAACAACGGGTATTATGATTATTGTCGTTATATGTAATGCAGTTACTTGGCAATTATTGTTAACAAGAACTTTTTTTTAATAAATACACATACAAGTGCAGCCATTAAAATTTTTACTGATCGCCATATTGGCTCTTAAGAATCAGCTACTGGAAATTCTTGACATTTTCTCCGTACTAAATGTGCGTCACTAGCAAAGCTTCGCCCTAGGCCCGGGCCTAGTGGGCCTAGCGCTAAATCCGGCCCTGCATTTAGCAGTAGCTTAGACTTCTCAGTCCTATACACGCACAGGCCACAATCGACTGTCCATTGTTTTCTAACCGTACAAGCAGGTAGAAAGCGGTAGTCCTACGAATAATTTCCTTAATTACAACTGGCTTTAAGGTTGTTCAAGTGGTGAAAAACTACAATTTTATATTTGTATGAAATAGTGTTAGTTATGTACACATTACTTGAGAGAACACATACTTCTAACGAAAAAAAATTAGCTCAGCCAGTTATCCCGTAATGGCGCTTCAAAGTCAAAATGTGCATATTTTAACTTCATACAAAACTTGAAAACCAGTTAACATTAAATGGAAAAAATCACATCAAAACTACGTGTCACTGCCTATGGCTTGTAGCATATAAGACCCATTACAAAAAATGTTATGTAAAACAAAAAAATTTTAAAATTTAAAATATTTTTTTCTTACTTCTACAAATTTATTTTAAACACAAAAATATTTTATAATGGGTTTTTATATGCTTCGAGCCGTAGACAGTTACGTGCAGTTTTGATGTAATTTTTTTCCATTTCAATATATTTACTGGTTTTCAAGTTTCGTATGAAGTAAAAATATGCAAATTTTGACTTTGAAGTGCCATTACGAGAAAACTGGCTGAGCTAATATTTTTTTCGTTAGAGGTAAATGTACTCTTAAGTAATGTGTACAAAACTAACACTATTTCATACAAATATAAAATTATGATTTTTCACCACATTGAACGCCCTTAAAGGTGTGTTAAAAGACGTCAGCTATCAAATATGCGACTGTATTTTCCTTGCCGTTCAATTTTACCTAGAATTTATATCCGTGAAATCGACGTACATCAACACATAACTAGGGACTGGAAATTTTCGCGAATTCAATTACCTGTAGGCTAGTATATATTGTACTATGAATATTCAAGCCCCGTTTATTCGTTCATTGTCTACTGTTCCACTGAGTAGCAACTAGTTGACTAATAGTCTCGTTCATTGTCTACTGTTCCACTGAGTAGCAGCTAGTTGACTAATAGTCTCGTTCATTGTCTACTGTTCCACTGAGTAGCAGCTAGTTGACTAATAGTCTCGTTCATTGTCTACTGTTCCACTGAGTAGCAGCTAGTTGACTAATAGTCTCGTTCATTGTCTACTGTTCCACTGAGTAGCAGCTAGTTGACAAATAGTCGTGGCTTGATTTTGCGTAGTACAGTGGATTCTAGCCTACAGGTTATTGAATTCGCGAAATTTTACAGACCCTACACATAACTTACATAAAACAACAATTTATTTTGAAAATACGTTAAATTTCACATTTCTGAGCACGTTAATTACTTAATCATTGTTTCTGAAACTCTTCCCTCAGTACTGTGAACCAATAGCAGACACACACAGAAACAATCACCGACACTCCGCTACCTTGTCACGTGTACAACTGGCCACTCACTGGAGCAGCAGCTTATGTACAAGTAGCTGAGGACAGAATGTACACAGGCCTGTGGAGTCTATCCGACGATATTTCCGTGCCTCTGCACGCAGGAAAAGAATCTCTTCTCCAAACGCGACAAAACCCTCTCTGGCTTACGTCACAACCGCCTAACAACAATCTTACAGTATGTCACTCTCGCGTTTTAAGGCCTTGTTACGGAGTTTTGCAGTGATTTTGAAAAAAAAAAAAAATTTATTGCTACCTAATACTAATATCAAAATTTCGCTGCACAGTTTTGACACTTATATGTTATAATTTGTAGCTGAATTTTTTTGTAGAATTATACAAAACGGTTTTTTTTATTTTTTTTATTTTTTTTTATTTTTTTTTTTTATTTTTATTTTTTTTTTTTAGATTTTATTACCCAAAGTGCCACGTTTTTCGTCGTGAAAATAAGCAAAAATGAAGGAAATTTTTTTTTTGCTGGCGAATGGTACATTATTTTAAAAAACGTGTCCACAGTATTGTGCATCGTGCGATTGCACATTGACTCAATTTTTTTCAAAACTTTTGGTTAAAAAATATTTGAGTTATTGGCACCAGTCTGAAAAATACTCGGGAACAAGCCCTTAAGCTCGATTCACAACCACCACTTAGCGTACGCGCGTACGTACGTGTAAAAGAAAAAAAACACCGATTTTACATGCTAGCATTCACATCCTCGCGTAGCGTGCGTACGTACGTAGTAGAGTTGATCAACTTTCTACTTCGTACGTACGTACGCTAAGCGGTGGTTGTGAATGCAGCATGTGTACGCGTAAGATTCAATTAAATATTAATTTATATTGAGAAATAATTTATCTTGTTGTCATAAATAATTAAATTCGTTACGAAAAATAAAAATTAATGACGATAATCTATTACTGACATTTTGTAATTAAATAAACATTTTCCGCATATATGTAGATTATATGTTGTTGTGAATCCAATCTCAAATACTTTACGTACGTGCGTGTAATCGTACGTACGTTAGGTGTGGTTGTGAATCCGGCTTTACTCCTCTCTTGCCAGAGCCTGTCTCACATGGATCTATGACAGTGTAGATACTTATTTAAGATATTTATTCTGGGTTAACATTCTGTTTCTTCTCTTGTTTTTTTTTTTTTTTTTTTTTTTTTTTTTTTTTTTTTTTTTTTTTTTTTTTTTTTTTTTTTTTCCTTTTCTTTTACATGTGGAGACTATGAAGTATGCTGACGTGAGTCTACGTGCGAGCCCGAACCGACAAGAAATGTTTGAATTTCGCTCTTTTAGTGTATAATTTTTTAATGTATAACTTAAGTAATTTATTCATTTCTTTGCATATTGTAAATATGACTTGTCCGATATCTTTGTGTAAAAATGTACACAAAAAAAGATCTAAGGATGCAATAAACTAAATCTAAATCTAAATCTAAAAAAAAACATGGGTCAAGCGTCACCACGACACCCAACAGGAAGGCCTTGATATCAGAGTTCAGTTTCCGGTACTATTGCCATAGATTTCCGTACATCCGTTTCTTCCACCCTTGCATCCCGCCGCTGCTGCCGGCCCTCTAGAGTTGCTTTCACGCCCTCGCCAGTCTTTCTAATCCACGTATATAGCCATGGCTGGTCGCTAGCGATACTTCAAAGACTTACAGCGGTAAAAACATTCATTGGTTTGTATTTACACCGAAAACTATTCAAATTGTAGGCGCTAGAAATGTCTAAAAACATTTTTGTCAATTTACGAGACAATTTGATATTATATGCTACATTTCAAAATACATCATCACAATTGTTTTTTATTTGTGATTAAAGAATTTTTTCTTCTTCTTCTTCTTCTTCTTCTTATTATTATTATTGCAAAAACATTTCTGTGAGCTGCAGACATTCCCCTAGGTGGTACTATTCATGGCGTCTAAACGCATGCAAATTACATGTAGGTAAAGTTAGATTTTTTAAAGTTATGAAAACTGTACAAATTTTATTTTAACACTTAACTACACATTAAAAATATTAGTTGAGGTAATGTATACATTCTGAACAATATTCAGTACAAAAATTAAGTAGTCCCATACCATTGCTGATCAGAATTTTTAATCTCACGAGTTCTTAAAATTTGTGAAGCTGTGTCAGTCTTCACGGATTATATTTCTCATTCTACCATACTGGAATCAAAATTCACTTACCCAGACTATATTACATGAATTTTTTCACATCTCAGTCGTGTGGTCACATACCACACATTACCACTTCAGTTTCTTTTAAGACTGCTCAGCAGATATTCTATCTCTAGGGTTCACAATAAAGGCTGAGAGATTTATTGGTCAAACTAGCAGAGCACGCCTTTATTTTAAAGAAAAGTCTAGTCGTGACTATTCTAAAAACAAAATTAAATCATAAATTTTAACACACAAACATCCAATAAATATATGAACCACTAATATTCCTTAGTCACTGGTTTGCTTATGAGCCAAAATAAAGTATGAAATGTGAAAAAATACGATCATAAACCGTGACTGGACATAGTAACTACTTTAATTATTTTAATTGTATCATAAATTCTAAAATACAGACTAATTTTGGGAATAATTATGTGGCAAGAGTAACTGATGATAAAAAAAAGCTCTAAAATTTTTTATCAGTATTTTAAAAAGCTACGCATATTAACATCCTGTTGCCTCTAAGAAACCCTTATAATATAAAATAGAGTAAAACCTGATTTATGTGGTGAGACAGAAAGAAATAATTCTTATTAATTAGAAAAATTTCTTAAAAGGTTTAAAATATATCTGTTCACATAGACAAGGTTCTAAATTATTTAACTACTTAAGCAAAAATCTTCTTTAAACGAAACCTTCTTAAGAGGGTTTCACTGTAGTAGCGTTCAGAACTATAATACTCAAGGACACAATAATCTCCATATTACGGTACACAGAACTGCTAAATATGTAAAAACCCATTATTACAAAGGTATTAATTTTAATAAGTTATATTTAGATATCAAGACTTCTTATAATAAAAAGATTTTTAAAACCAATTTTAAAATATACATAAGTTTCTCATTTTACTAAGCTGTAATAGATAATTCAAAAATTACACCTACAAAGTTATATTCATTTTGATCTGTACTAAAAAAATTCAATTAACATCAAAGTTAATTACTGTATACATATAGTAATTTTATGTTGTACACTCTGTCATAGAAAACTTCCTTTAATTGTATGTGTATTTGTTTGTACAAAAATTGTATAATGTGTTTTGCTTTTCGATGTATGAAAAATATGTTTAAACTACCAACTATGTATGTGACAACTCCGTTTTCAGTAAACCTATGCTCTTAAAAACCAATCATGTTAAAACAAAATAAATAAAAAAATGTCCACCATTGCATATACCAACAGTCTCCTGCCCCATAACTAGCCACTGGACAAGTTATCATAAAGGCACTCTGCTGGACTATGTGTGTGTATGTGTGTGTGTGCGCACAGGTTCGCAGAAGTCGCGGCGCGCCCAGGAGGTGTTGGTGCGGCACGTGGGGCCCACCGTGGTGAGGAATGTGGCTGACCTGGTGGGGCCTTCCTGACCCACGGCAGACCCCGGCAACTGTCGGGGTGTCACCCTAGCTGCAGCATCGTAGCACGCTTTCTCACTCGTCCGTTTCGAAGTCGCACGAACCACTGCAACCATCTCCTCTAGTAATCCGATGGTCGTTAGTGCGACCGTGGCGGAAATTGAAAAAGGACTGAACGTGAGATAGCCTCAACTCCTTTCATCTCAGGCCGATGCTCTGAGATTCGTGTAACATTTACCGCAAGACAATAACATTCCCAGCAGAACAGTCTACCTACCTGTTGCGAAATGGTGTGCAGGGCTTTAGTAATGCAGCTGTCATTCATAAAAATTTTACTATAATATTGTTTTTCTTTTTTGAGGAAACTTGTCGTAATTTTGCCCACTGCACACATGTTATGTACTTTTTATCATATAAAATTAAAACCAAATGGTTCTTTGATAATTCAGAAATTATACTTAGCACTAATGTGAAATAAGTCTACGGATAATATGTAGTAAACCACTGATTTTACTAAGACTTTACGTTTAAATCTTGACTAAATTCAATGCTGTTGTAAGTTTTAAATAAGTAATATTATAAAACTGTTTAAATACAATAAATTATATATACTTTTAGACAACAGTTATTTAAATTACACCCGTTTCAAATTTCCATGGTTCTATACTACATATTATGAAACCCTCAATATTACAATGGCTTCAATATTATAGTGGCTTCTATTTTACGAATACCTCAATTTTACACACACAAATTTCACAAAGTCATACTCAAGAAACTGTGACACACTCTAAAATCAAGGCTCTACGTTTCACAATATTATTCACAAAACTGGGAATTAGCAAACATTATACTGTACTTAGAATTATTAGGCCAAAATATAAAAAAATAAATATATAATTTTGAACCAGCTTGAGTGTGATGTAATTTACACCCGCTTACAACAACACTACAATATAATATAGGCATTTCTTGTCAGTACCTATTTAAAAATGAGGTTTCAAGCGCTTGTGAAGGGTGGCAGGAGGTGAGTATGCAGCAGAGCCAGAGTGAAGGGGCCGAAGAAACGAAAGATCTCCAAAAATACCTGCTTACCAACAGCACACTGACAGGCATGATTCCCACATGCTCAAATTAGGGTCGACCCCTGAGAATCAAACCCTGTTTTTCTTGGTGGGAGATGAGTGCCCTAGAAGCTGCACCAACCACATCTGCATGAAATAATTAGTGATGCACCCAGTATACCGACCACTACAGTATGTGCAAGAGATTTAAAATGTCACAAATTAGTTATGCACAGTAAAAAATATTTACCACACTTAACTCAGGGCGGCGTAAATGATACGGAATCTGGAAATTGCAACTAATACAAAATAATAAATTGATAATGCTATAAAATTACAAAATTGGAATCATATAGGTATTGGATGCCATGTTTTGAGGTATGAAAACAGGGGACTGATAAGGCCTAGACTGGCTTGTACAACATCTACTGTATCGCCTTTATGTGTGAAGCACAAAAACTGTGTGTACTCGTGTTTTCGTTGTTGGCGTTTTCCTACAAGACTTTAAGCGCTTACCCTACTATTTTATCTACGGAAAGCGAGAAGTGTAGTCCGATGCATGCTTCAATATTTTTGTTACTATTCTGACTGGTGTATTTTGCATGACGGCAGTCTGAAAAAGCCATACTATTTAGCGATTTTGAGGATCTCCGAAACCGTATTTCTAAGCAAGATATATAGAAACCAAAACTAGAGAAGCACATATTTAAATCTCTTTTCTTTTTATAGATATAAATATTGACTGCATCCTTAGTAGTATCTCTTAAAAAAACTTTCACCTATCACACTGCAGCACAGAGCTCATGCACAAGCAATACATAGGTCGTTCGGGATAAAGTGAGCACTAAAAATTTAACATTTTAAAAATATCACTACCAGTTATAGCATATAATTCAACATTAACTATAGTTGCCTTACTGCTTGTATGGTTGGCAGCGAAATTACGCAATAAAGTTCCTTGTATTTTCCAATTTAAATACAATAATACTGAAATATAATCCACCGAAATCAACATAATTGTATTTTATATAATCAATAAACTTTTTTAATCAAACTATGTACGTACCTACCGATTGCACAATTTATCTTCCATGCGCAAACATCAAGCGACGTGCCCATAGAGGTTAGACATTTCCCGTCATTAGCCGTCACGCGAGGAAAGATATGAATTGTATGAAAATAGAACTTGAGAAGGGCTTCTTTGAGTGCTAACTTTATTCCGAACCACCTGTAGGGCTCTTCATAGTGGCCTAAAGTATACATGCTATCACACAAGGTAAAAGTCACATGTGCTAAGACTATGAAGACTATTTTGGTTGAAACACTTACTGTGTATAACAATAATGAGAAAAATTTGAGTGCGCAGCACACTGTACGCTACAGGGGAGTCTGGCCGTTCATTGCATTTGCAGCCTTGAATGCACATTTATATATATATAAAGATTTCAGGTGCATTCACCAAGGAAATTGTGTGGCCAAATGCCAGTCAGTATTGTGTATGATGCAAACACTTGAAGTTATAAGAGACAGCGGTTCACTATAGTTATGGACACATTACTTATATGGTGGAGGGTGTGAAATGATCACACGAAATTACATGGCATAATAGTAAACACCATGTACATAAATGTTATGCAAAATGAGACTCCCCCAAGAGTCATGTGCATTAATACTATACATACGTAATTCTTTAAGTACAATGCATTAACACCAGACTGATACTCGTTTCCTTATGTCACATTTAAAGCATGCATAAAATTAATACTGTACATATGACACAAGGGGTAGACCCTTTTTATACGCCGTGTAGACACACCACACTCACTGCTGTTAAAGTTCTAAGAAGTGGCATGAAACGTTAAGGGTCTCCAATATCAGAAATGTGTCCGAACCATATTGTAAACATCACCTTCTGCCAACTTCATAGAAAAAACCAAAAATACTGTAGCTACTTGATCTGTAGAGGTGCATCGTTATATACGAAATAGGTACTTCTCCCTTAGAGAAAAGTATCATATCAAGTCCTAATTTCAATTCCAAGTATGTGAAAATGGTAGTAATCTTTATTAGTGTGCCATTAAGATATATTGAAAAAAAAAAACTTTTAATTACTCATTTGCTGGCCTACCATCACTTGTTAGCAATGTTGTTTTTTAAACGACTAACGGAAATGAACCAAAATGTAGGTATAGCAATGTTTATGGAGTGTAAGATTATAATTTAAGTCTTATTTCGGTGGCTGTATAGCTACAAGACCGCAGGTCAAGTGCCTTGCATGCAGAATGGGATGGCTAATTTTAGCTAGGTATCCTCTAGCTTCTGCATTTTAAAGACAAACAGCTTCAAGCATGCAGATGCCTTAGCATTCTATGTGCACAGCATCACAAAACGACAATGAAAAATGTTATACGTATTATGTTAATTCTTCAGTATTAAATAATGTGCATATCTTGCAAGTGATATTTGTACTCAGAATTCAGTTGAAACTCTACACTAAACTGTAAACAGCAAGTATTCATTGGGTGAGAAATCAGGGTATAGTGTCTTATCAAGTCAAATTATTTACATATGTCAATGTAGACTTGAAAGTAACTAACGGTGGAGTTAGTGTGTCATTTAAAAGTAATCATTCAAGAACAGCACTTCATTTCTTCTTGAAAGAGGTTTGTGGGGAAATACACAACACTATTTAAAGCATTAAAAGTAAAGAGCAAATACACTGCTTGTAAAATGTTTCATCACAATTATATTTACATGTTCCTCAGGGATTTTACCTTCCTTATGTAAGGCTGCTCGCTGGAAAAACTTGTTTGTTGTACTGTATAATATTTGTACAGAATACTATTGAAAGTTTAACAACATATGTGCAAACTGGAGTGTTAGCATTTAATTACATGGTGACTGCAGTTTGAAAAACATTGTAAATTAAATTAAAGAACAAAGGAAACACATAGTAAGGAGGATGTTTCATGTTCGTGGACTCTGTTCTTCCCACTAGTTATTTCAAAGGTTGTCAAATTATAACTTGGAACTAATGCACTATTTTCTTGAGACTTTTTATTTTAAAAAAAATTAGTGGAAGTCACACATTTCACAAATACAAAACTAGAAGATAAAAAACAAGGGAAGTGCTTCAGGTTTTTCGACTAAGTCATTAAATTACCTTACACCAGCCGTGCAATGATGGATATATCAATCTAGCACTGCAATAAGTCAAGTGACATCACAAATTCTCCTTGCTCAACCCTCTACTGGCAACAGCAATCAGGAAGTTGCCTGGGTACATACGACATACAGCCAAAATTAGGCACACTTCTTGGGTGGGACATCGTAAATCACTGGAACAGTAAGCTAATATCATAGTGGAAGATCTAGTACCAACTCGGATGTTCAGTGAAGTGTCCATGACTGTAAAATACAGACTTCAGTCTGTCAATTGAGATTTTATGTTCACTGCGTATCATTTAGCTAAATGTTTATCCCTCTGTGATAAAACACCAAATAGGTCATAATACACTTCCTGTGCAGGATTACTGACTAAATTGAGACTCAATACACCAGTGGTAATGTCATTAGTTAAGAGTATATAAAAAACTGTTTTTGTTGTGATGCCCTGGCTGAATCGGCTGTATGTCTCTCTAGTGTGTGATCCTTGTTGTATAGCATTTAGGGAACTCACATGGAATTGTGGTAACTGGTGGTCAATTAAGTGTATAGAAAATTAATTGGTTCGACATACGTCATCCCTGCAATGTTGTTCTGTGAAATGACATAAAACGTGAGGCCCATAAGAATTATCTGCAATTTTAGTCCAAGTCTTCTGCGTGACAGGCAAGATGATGCTTCCTACTTTCTCATTGGCTGCAGCACAGTATGCAAAGGCCTCATTTTGAATGCCCAAGGTGGTACTGAGGAGGGCAAATAAAGCTCAATAAAGATGTTTAATTGAATATGGCACAATAAAACTTTAGACCTTGGTGAGTAGAGAAGAAATTACGACACCGAAACAAGCTATGTGTACGTGCAGGACAATATCCGTATTAGATTTTGCACTCGTGTGGACAGGACATCAGTCAGGTCAGGAAAAGTTACAATACCTTTATTACCAAAGAACAGTAGTGTTTTGGAATTACGTATAGGTAAATACTGAATAATAATTACACCTAAATGATGCCACCAAGTACTAGCTAGTATAAATGTGCTTGTATTTTAAAGAACATTGGTGGAAAAATCTACTATAACAATTGTTTTAAAAAACAAAAAATTTCCTGTTCCACATCAGGTGTGAATTACAGTTAAACCCTCTTAAGAAGATTCCCATTTAAGATGTTTCATGCTCAATGAGTTAAATAATTTTGCACTCTGTCTATATCAACATGCATAATGTCTAATAAGCATTATTTTTTTTTGTGTCCCAACACAAACCTCTTAACTGTATATAGGTATTACTTGAACAGCATATGATACAAATACGATTTACACTTTTTACTGGTGAGCAACTTCAAAATACAAAATACTTTCTAAATTAAGTCGACATGTCACATGTATGTTCTGTTTCTTACGGCTTATGCCTACCTCGGAGCGCGGCAGGAGCAAGGATAAGGTTTTACATGTTAAACTAAATTCTGTGTAGTTCAGTCACCCTTTGAGATATCGCTTTCGGATGAAAACCATTTTATGCATTGATAAGAGGAGAATACTGTGACATAAACGAAAATGTGAAAATAATTTTATGAATACAGGGTTTCGAGTGTTTAATCGGTATGAAAACACTTATTTGCTCATAGTTTTCAGGGTATTGATGTAACTTGCTAAAAGATTCCGTAGCAGTGTGGGCCGTATCGTACTGAACAAAAAAGTCAGTGGTGGCATATATGTAGGTTTGAAAGTGACTGAGATAGGTATTCAGGAATATTATTTAATCTGTAACGCCCTATCCTTGCTGCCGCTGGAGCTCTGAGGTAGGCAGAGTCCTTAATGCATCTAACATAACGTACATCTTACCAGGATTTTATTGCAGATTTCGAAAAGTATCCAAACTAATAATTTTTTCAAATAATTCTCGTGCATTGCTTTGTTTTGGGGAAGTTGTACAACGTCTAGTACAGTACATACTTTTGCATTTACAAACTAAGAGTTAAAAATTTACTTTGTAGTATTATGGCGGCACATAACTAGTAGACCTAGGAGCAACTAACAGGCCTCTGGCAGACTGCTGTGGGCATGAGAAAGTGTGGTGGCCACTGTACATCATTAACAGACGGGACATCCACAAGTCGTCGTGTCACCGTCTAGGCGAATGCCACTTTCTAGGCTGGCCATGAGATTATAAGGGTCGGCCAGCGAGCCTACCATGCAACGTGGCGATCCTGTTAGGAGGAGACAGTCTCACCTGGTACGCCATACGGACCAGTCACCTACGTCCAGCCACTGCTGTATTGTGAATGAGAAGGTGTATATATTTTGTAAATACATGGCTTGTATCTGGCAAGCAAGATGATCTCATTATGCCCTCATGTCCACGCCAAAATTAGTAATAAAAACATCAAAATATTGCCGCTTTTACTTATAACCTTGAGAAGTCTTAAAAACCAAAATGTCTATTACTGTACTTTGTACCAGCAACTTACAGCATTATAGGTACCGTACTGCTTTATCTTCTCAGTATTATTTGTTTAGATTGATGGTTATAAGAAAACAATAAATTTAGTTTTCTAAGCAAATGCTTACAGTACATATGTCACAGCAGATCTAGTTAACTTTTTGCTAGCATGTGTGAAGATAAAAAAACACACACACACGACACAGCAAAAACAAATTTAAAAATTGTTATCAATAAGTTACGTAAAAAATTGCTCTAATGACAGCAAAATTCACCACTATGAAATTTAAAGTAGGTAGGTAGTTAACTGGGATTTATATCTAATAAATAGTGAGGTCATTACCGATGGTGACGCACAATTTAGCACAAAAAATGACAGGAGGTGAAAGAGGAGTCGGCCATTGCCTTTGTTAAGGAACAACCCAGCATTCGCCTGGAGGAAATATAAAGTCATTTGCTGATTTCTTTAAGAAATGTATTGTGTTTGAAGTGTTTTAATCCTTTGAAGACAAATAAACTCTACTCGGGTTAAACTTTTCACGTCTCAAGCTGAAATTTGCCCTTTCTAGACTAACCTCGTCAAGTCTTTATAACCGTCTTAGAGCGCAGTGAGCAAACAAGCGTTCCGTTGGCAATGTTGATGCAAATACATGTAAGCTTCTCCATCTTCATTTCTGTTACCGCCATATTTTACGGCTTTATGTCGCATAACGAAACTACTCTTGTTGAAAAATAGAGCAATGTGAAACTTTGTAACAGTATTTTTGTAAAATTACACTTAACTATTTTAACCTGAAATATTAATCAGTATCTCCCTATTGGTACATAGGCTATTTAAAAACTTTTACCATTAATGCGATATCACGCACAAACAGCTGGAGTTTTTGATGTGAAAGATGGGCCATCTTGTGACATCAGTTGATCTTGCCATACAATGGAATTTATGCACTAATGCTGCTACATTTCATGAATAACGGAATACAGGAAACCAGCAAAAATGTCATGCTAATTGTATTTCTTGTTTATCAAGTTGGTGTCGCATACATACAAAGAGTTCATTTCTTGATGTAATTATATGAAGTGCAAATTTTTAAAGAAAAAACAACAAACTCAATACAGTAGAACCCTGTTACCACATGTTTCAAGGGACCTGTAAAAAAAATGTTACATGCAGGAATCAACATTTTTACACCAATAATGGATATTACACACAAGTAACTTGATATTTCATAGTTAACGTACAGTAAATAGGCATACAATAAGATTAAGTAAGGCTGCAGATATAAAGTGTTATCAGAAACAACTAGATTAATGCCATGATCTTTAATTTATCTAAAACAATTGCAAATAACTTGAAAATTTTTTAACCAAATGCTTTAAAAAAATTTGAGAATGTGTACAGTCATACAATAAAATTATACAATTTTGACACAGCATTTTTTAAAAAATAACGTACCGTTTGCAAGCAAAAAATTATTTTGCGACATTTTGGCTTATTTTGACAGCAAAATATTTGCTACTTCAGGGGTAAAAATCTAAAAATCCATTTGGTGTATTGCAACAGAAAAATTCAGACGCAAACGATGATTTATAAGTGTTAAAATTGCCAGAATGAATTTTGGATATACTGTATGTATTTATTTGCATTTAAAAAATATTTTCGAAACCACTGCTAAACAAAATACATAGTGTGTGTAAAATTTAGACTTTCCCTCTTTTCTTCTGTAGATTCCTGATCAACACTTTCAGAAATCACCATCACTATCACTGTAATGTACAGTTATGACACTCTGCCAGACATTAACAAACCTGCTTTTTTACAGGGGTATTTAGTCCACAGCTTAGTTATTTTATCTAAAAAACAATACTGTTAAAAACATTTTTGCTTGAGTTGTATGTCTGGAGAAAAAGTGACGTTATATGCAGGGAATGAAAATACCAGTATTGTAATAAGCAGGAAATGAAAGCATAGTGGTTTATGGAAAAATGGTGGGACCAAAAGAAAAGTGTTATTATATGCAGGAAAATGTTATGTGCGGGAATGTTACAAAAGGGTTCTGCAGTACATATACATCTAGATAAGTCTGCATAAATTAATGCATCAACTTATTTTATCATGCAAACTGTTATTATACGTGTGTTGTTCGAGATAATAGTTCAGTTAACATTTGATAACAACAATAATCATCTTACTGTAACGTGCACTGGCATGTAGCACTTACTTAGTCACGTATCATATACTGTAGTAATTTCAATTTTATTTTGGCTTAATTAATGTTTTTTATGGTTTATAACAATTTAAGTAGGCCAACTTAACCAGGTATATGGATGTATACGGCGGGATCCAACATATTAACTAGGGATGCTAGTAGAGAAATTTAACATTAAAATTGTATTTAAAATTTATAATTTAACTGTTAAGGCAAGAGAAAATTATTAAATTTTACGTATCAATTTTACCTGATTTATATCATGTTTGGACTAATTTAAAGCTAATTCAATTTCAAGCAACTTTTCTAAGTAACTTTTTCTTATATTTTGCCTTGTTTGGGTTTTTAAATTTCAAGTAGCCCCTTAGCTCGCTTCTTCTGGAATGGGATTTATCTGGCAGGCAGGTCAAAGTTCACTCGCTTGGAGTCACGTACAGAGGCATGCTGGAATGTGGTGAGCTCTGCAGGTCGTTTCTCGATCGACGTGAGTGGTAGTGTCGTGTGCAACAAAACTCCGAAAAGGTGGTGATCCGTGAGAGATTGATGACACTGCACATCCCCAATTAATAACTTAATGAATGTTTAGCTGGTATGGTGGAATAAAACGCTTTGCAAATTTATCAGTAACCATGGTACATACTTTTCTTCCATAGTAAATGTCAATTGACCAGTATTAGATGTGGGAGAGAGGGGCTGTGAAGCCTAAGAGGACAGATTCGTTAGAAGAGATTCCTTTTTTGTCTCTTTTTGCACACTGCCCTTTCATTTTATAGTGATGTAACGAGAAGTAGGTATTGATAACCGCATAGTCTGAACTAAGGTCGATAAAGTACCGGGCCAAGTACTACTACTGAGGGCAAGCGGCAAGTTGTAATACGTAGATAAAAAAATCCACCTAAAGTAACCCTGGGCAAGCACTCACTATGTGAATTGCCTTTGTCTGGTAAATTACATCAAAAGAAAGGTTAAATAAAAGAGAAAAAAAATTCCGATATGATTTTTGTTTTTATTTATTTATCTGTTGCTGAGTAACCTCACTATCCGGGCTTCTGTATCATAGGCACCGCCTCTGCATCTGTTCATTTGTTTTTCGTCATTGTTCTGCCTGCCAACTACTTGCAATAGCGACGGAAGAGAGTTACATCTCCGCGTGCACACCACAACACGAACACGCAGCAGCTGCAGCAGCCCCATTAACTACTACTGTGGGCGACGTCAGTAGATGCCCGTTACACTACCCTAATCTACAACCACTGTTGGTTCCTTTTTTATTTGCAGAAATAAATTTGGGTTATGTTAACTCACCATAAATCTTTTGAGTAGGTACTTACAGTACAAAATCCTGATTTTATGATGTAATTCTTGAACACTATAAAGCCTAACACCCACTTTACGAGTACTGGATTTTAGAATGTGGCAAATTAATGCTGTCATTCTCAGACACCTCAAAGCTTCATTAACTTTTGATCCTGCTGTATTGCCTTGTTATCCATGTCTCGAATACTTCAAAGGTTGTGAGCCTGCTACTAATGTTTCGGATACAAATAATGTTACCATTTAAATGTATTCAAAATATTTAATATTCCCACCCTTTTAACTTTTTACTGATTTTTTTTAGTATGTGCTATGCAGGCCACATATTACTCATACTAAAGAAAATGAAAGAAAGAAATTATGTTGACAGCACATAGGATTCAATATTTTTCTTTTTGTGGCAAATTTTACTAATATATATATACTGTATATAAAATATAATGTCTGTAAAATACCTAATACCCTAAAAAATGTACTGAAACAAAAAAATATACGTGATTTATAGCTGAAACACAATGGCAAAGTCATGTGATTACTGATTAATGACCCTTTTAAATGTTAAAAGCCAAAATTATCAAAATTTTACTATGCATTTTATGTTGAAGCAACACTTGTTATACTTTTATGGGAATGAAGTATATAATATATTAACAAATTATTATATCCTTAGCCCTTACACTTTATATCTGCAGTAACTACAAGTACAATAATGAATAATGTGCACTTTATAAACACAACATGCTAAACTGGTTCAACCTGATCTGTACAATAAGTACGTACCTACATTTTCCTACACACTATAATGTGGTAAACAAGGTTACCATAGTTCACAAATCAAAACAGAAAATTACTTCTTACTACTGTACAAATTTTACATTACTTATTTAATACAATGTTTCAATAATGTAGTTTGTAATGTGTATTTATTACTACAAACAAATAAAAATAAGTTTCACTTGTGAATATGGTTTACTAATTTTCTGCCCAACCTCACCTATAATTTAAACAAGGAAGAGTACTACCTATATTCTATATTGGCCGGAACGTAAGGCAACCACAAGTGTGAAAAATTACTTTTTTTATATTTGTATGAAACAGTGTTACTGTCATAGATGTAACTTGAGAGTACATTTTCCACTTACAAAAAAATTTTGCATTGCCAGTTTTCCCATAACAGCATTTCAACATCAAAATTTGCATTTTTTTACTCCATACAAAACTTGAAAATCAATAAACATTATGAAATAACATAATTCATATTATAATTACATGACCCAACTTACTGCTTGAAGTACAGTATGTATGTATGTAAAAACACATTGCAAATAAAATTTGTATTAAAAAAAAAAATTCAAACTTGTTACAATATTTTTATTTTTAACTACAAAAATATTTCCTTATAATGAATTTTAATATGCTTCAAGTCGTAGAACATGATGTAGTTTTGATGTAATTTTTTTTTTTTTCATTTCATTATGTTTAATGATTTTCACGTTTTGTATGAAGTAAAAAATGTGCAAATTTCAGTTTTGAAATGCCATTGTGGTAAAACTGGCTGAGCTAAATTTTTTTGTAAGAGCAAAATATAATCTAAAATAATGTCTACAAAACTAACCCTGTTTTATACAAATATAGAACTACGATTATTCTCCACTTGAACGCCCTTCAGGCGACCTGTAGTTTCAGCAGGTCTGACAAATTTAAGAAATAATTTTCAGGAAATTAATGTGAAAATATATTAGGCTTACCTTTTTGTTGGCAAATTATTTTTAAGTTTACTGCAAATTACTACCCAAGTAGCACACAGAAGTTTACACTGAGGCAAACTAAAGACAAATATTGCATCCTAAGCAAGCAAGGCCAGCTTTATTCTCCTACCTAGGAAAACATCTCTGGCTCCCCACTATAGAGAACAAACACCCTTTGGTGCCATTTCAGGGTACATGTGGTTAATTACACCGGACCTCCTTCGTACAGCAGTAACACATCCCAGCAGGTTTAGGCGCAAAGTGGAAAACGACCTAACAACTGCTCCAGCTAGGATGGCACAAAGTGGTGCTACGTGGGTGTACATGTACGGGGATACGGGCTCAAAACCCAGAATTGCCTGCTGGGCCAGCGAGAAGGGTTCACAAAACTGTCACTAAAACAAAGACACCCCGCATGGTCACACAATTCAGAGGCAGCACTCATATGCAAGGCTAGACCCTCATTAGGAACAACACGAAAGTCAAAAGAAAACAATACAAATATAGTAAAACCTATATACATAGAACCTCTCTTATAACAAAAACCTTTGTATAACAAACTTTTTATTTCGTCCTTTAAAAACTGTATATAAAACAAGGTATTTTCCACTCATTATAACAAACTAATTTTTTATTCTTTGGCACAAAACCCCTTTATAGCAGTTATTGAAAAGTTTTAGTACATTAAATTTTTCTTGTTTTTCAAACCGGTATTTAAAAATTAAAAACCTTGTGTATAATGTATTTATGAAAACCAAAGAGGTAAGAAAATTAATGATTAGGCATGTCTCAAGTCTCAAAACATGTAAATGATTCATAAGAAAAGTGCTATCAAAAGATATGAGTATTGTACAGTGTGACAATAGTAAAAGTTATTTATTACAAAATTCCGGGTGGCTACAGAGTTCCTGCCAAAAAATTCCCTGACATTTGTACAACTGAAATATTTTAATGAAACAAATTCTATTTTTTTTTCTGAAAAATATTTGACCAGAAATCACAACCAAATGTAAATTAAATCTGGTTTTATAATGCCTTAAATTAAATCATAACATTACTCACCAAATAATCGCTTGCGATGACATTAAAGAACTCATCACAGGTACAGAATTTGGTGCTGTACTTGTGTTAAAAATATCACTTTCACAAAACAAGTCAAATTTTAAAACAAAGTTCACACAGTTGCACCTATCCTCGTAAAAATTGTAAGCCTAATAAAAACTACTGTGTCTGCATACCACCACCACAGCAGTCATTTCATGTACAGTATATATATATAGGAAGAAACATTAAAAATCTTCAGTCGAAGAAGCAAGTTAATTTTTAACTACAATTCATCATAATATCACTTTGAAATTTTTACTTTATGTTATTTTATCAGTGTAACCAACGTAAAATCATAATATTTAAATGAAGACAGTAAAATGAAAAGGGAGTCTGTACACAATTAAATTTATATCAACCGAAAGATTATAATTTTTATGCAGATGAGATGAATGCATCAAATTACTGTGTAAAAATGACACACTGACAATTTAGGTATGTTTTCAACAAAATTCCCTGCACAATGCCTGAATCCCCTGACATTTTCCTGTTTTCCCTGACACACTAAATTTCCCTGACATTTCCCTGTTTTCCCTGCCTGTAGCCACCCTGAAAATTAGTGAAATCTTTTTAATTTGACAATTACAGTCAACTCTCAATTTTACAACCCCAGTAATAACAACCCTCTCAAAGTAACGACCTTTTTCGCAGGAACCATAGAAAATTGGAAAAAATTTGCTTCCAAATATCTAAAAAAAAATATTTAAATTCAAAGAAAATATCAGAAAAAAGTGTTGCATTTATTATAGCTGCAAATGGTTGCAGTTTTTTCTCCAAAACTGTACTGCCACACACTTGTTTGTTCTAAAAATATACGTTGCGCAACACGATGTCCAGCCGGCAGCCTCCTGCCCCTTCCCATTCCCCAGCCAACCACTCTGTTTGCTCATCTATTTTTCATTACGTGCGCACAGTAACTTTTTTACCACTGTGATTTCTCGTGCCTTTGGATACGGTAGTCTGTCTTTGTGCTTGTGATATTACGATTTTGACCCGTACTCTGTTTTCTGGACTTCGCTTGGTTTTAAAATTTAATGAAAACCTATACTTTAGTTTTAACTTCTTTTTATTCGGTAACATTTTGGTTTGTTAATTTTTAATGATTTTAGACTTCACTGTTTTTATTGGATTTGGATTTCAGACTTTTGGTTTCAACAAAATGACTGGAAACAAACATTCTTGACACAAAGAAGTACAAGATCATCCAGGAAGTGGAGAAAACAAGACCACCATGACAGGAATTGCGCGGTAGCATGGCATTCCGAAGTCGTTTACTAAGAATAATCAACATATTGACATTTGTAATTGTTTACTGTTGGCGAACAAATTGAAACCGAGTATCAAATCCCTCTCTATGCACATTAGTGAAGTGCGTAAAAAACTGGAGTACAGAGTACAATCATACAAGCAGATTATTTTTACAAGACCAGCCGAGCTAGAGAAGTTAAAGAACTGCAAAACAAAGGCAGTAGTGTTATCACGTCCCATCTGTTGAGCAAGGATCAGGAGCTGTGACCAGGTAGCGATCAAAATTGGCACAAGTGACACAGGTTATACACGTTGTGTATGTTATTTTTGAACTAACCAGTTTCCAGATAGGTCCTTGCATACACAAATTATCGTACACATATGTGTGGTCACTTGCTGCTGTAATGTAAACACAGATAAGGTCCCAGGAGGCAAACAACTTTATCAAAACGTATGTTGTGCCAGCTAGAATTACCATTGCCTGCACAGTTTGTGCTTAATAATGTGTTGACAGAAAGTCTTAGATGTCAAATAATACATACAATAATTCAGAATGTATGTGCCTGTTTAAATAAAACACTATTGCAATCAACAACATCGTGATAGTAAATAGTTTCGAAACGCTGAAATTGCTGGCACTTAATTTACGTTGCTGGCCATATTCATGTTTAATTAGGGTATCATGAATTAATACTTGATGTTTAACTACTGAAAGGTCTTATATGCACTTCCAGCGTATCCATTTATTCAAAATACATCATTCTATTGAAAAATATTACTACCCTATATACCCAGGTACCACCCACAACATTTTTCCAAAATATAAGTTTATAAAAGTGGGGTGCGGGTGGTATGCGAGTCAAACTACACTTGGGCTGTTTTTGCACTCTGACGAAAAGCCCGCCACACCGGTAATCTGCCGTAGTACCAATTGACACCTATATCCTGCTGCAAGGTATTGTTTTTTATGTAAAATGCCTTACTAAATTCACGTACCGGCTGTGATAACCATGTGGAATGATTACGTCGGCCATGCGGCTGAGCAGGTGGTTTAAAATGGGACGGGCAGATGGAGTGAAGCGTATGGGGGTGGAGGTGGGCAATAGATGCAGCAACCACGGTCATATTGCTCTCAGTGTTGCCACGTAGCAGCTTGCTCTGCACAAACTATCACGAGCGTGATTTAGCGAAGCACATACAGTTAAGCACTGAGTGGCTTCACATGTGTATGTATTGACAAAGTATTGAGATGAGTCGTAAAAGGCAGTGTTCGTTCACAGTTGCAGAAAAATGAAAGATTCTCAGTGAAGCGGAAGAGATCGGTAACTGTACTGCAGGAAGAAAATGCAACGTCGATGAATCTCGTGTGTGAGAACGGAGGAATAATAAAAACAAGCTACTAATAGCATCTTAGGTAATCATGTGAATCAAGTTTTGTGGCTGGGACGAGAGGCGTGCTTTATTGATTGTTCGTTGACCAGCACGCGACACGGAAACAGGAGGGGGGGGGGGGGGGGGG
>PNEQ01037162.1:0-19305 GCA_003012365.1 Medauroidea extradentata
TTACAATAGAGTGCTGTTTAAGAAAAATCACGGTACGTAGTTCTATTTTTATGTGAACGTCTGTCTGCTGCGTGGTTGTAAACATGTAATCTATCTGCCTTAGCTGTGTAGGCAAGGCCACACAATAGCATTCCTATGACGCATGTGTGCGTGCCTTATCTCACTTTACCCACGCCACATCTGCGCCTGTCAGCTCGAGTGCTCGCCGCTGTCGTTAGCCTCTATACTCCGTGCGTAGCTAACATAACTATACCCCGTGCGCAGTTAACATAACTCAAATCCTTGCACATTTAACATACGTAAATACAGTAAAATCAGTGGTACATAGCATAAACTACAGTAGTTTAACGTGATACGGTGGCAAATAAGAACATTACGGCGCTAAATAACACTTTATTGAATAAAATTCTTTTTGTTATTTCTGGTCTATCTCGGTACAGCGCGCATAGGCTATAGCGCGGGTTAGATTTAAGTCTCCCGACATGAGCGCTTTATCGAGCTTCTACTGTACTTGTTTATCGCCAATGTGAGGCACCAATATTTTAAAAGTACTGATTTATTTTCACGTTTGTAAACAAAATTGAACAGTGTGAAATATCATGCTTCTGTTCCAGTTGTTTACATTTACCTTTTGTTGGCACCATTTTCATCAAGTTCAGTTCATATTCTACTCAAATACAATACTGTATATTTTGTTGCATTCTACTGTTTGCATTACATGTTGCCACACAAAATGAAAAGAGTAATATGTACTGTTAGTGATAACCCTAATGTGTGCGTAGGGTAATGAAATTGCCCCAAAATGCCCATTAAGAACCAACATTCACCAAAACAATTTGGCAGTATTAACCAAGGCAAAATGAACGTTCAGTGAAGCAAGATGACAACAAGTTGAATGCTACTGCCACCAACAAGCACTAGCATAATAAAATGGGTGAACCATACTCATATGTGCAATATGTTTCACACGACAGCATCTATGGATTTCGTAAAACGTAAAAATTAAGGTCATGATAGGAATGTGTAGCTGCAGTTTGGAACATATTTTTTAATGTCAGTAATTTAAATATATATTCTGTAATGGATTATAAAAACAACGAAATACAAAAAACCATTTCTGTGGAAAAAATAGTCACTCATATTTTCAAAGTTTTTGTATAACGTGGAGTTCTTGCCATACAAGTATTTATGGAACTTTTCATTACAAAAGCTGTACCTAAGGTTTCTTTCTGTATTGTAGTTGACAGTAGCTTTATTCTGCCTAGGAAAGGGTTCAACAAGAAGCAAAGCATATGGGTTGCTCAGTGTTGTCAGGAATCCTGTGCAACAACCATGCCCCTACTTCATACTGAGAGGCGTATCTTGACACCATCACTGGTTTCTGTGGGTCAAATGGTGTCAACACTGAACCTCGGAGGATCCACTGTTTACTATCCTCAAGTATTTGTTGACACTGTGCATTCCGTTCCCATACTGCACCTTGCACCAACAGCTTGTACAGTGGTTTCAATCTACCTGACATACATGATACACATCAGACATAGAAATCCTCCAGACCTAATTATGCTGCAGTACCGATGTTGGCCTTGGGGCCTCCCTATTTGCCTCTTACATATCCTGTGCAGTTCTGATGCTCTCTTTACTTATACTATGCCCTAAAATCTTCACCTCTTTCTCGAGAAAACGGCACTTCTCCTGCTTTGCCCTCACTCCATGTTCTTTCAACTGTTGTAACACTATTTCCAATGTGCATATACAGTTCGTCATAGAGCTCCCCATGATAAAAATATCTAAATATGCTAGGACGCTCGGGATACCCTGTAAGACCTGTTGAGTTACTTCCTAAATATTCATGGTGCACTTGACAGGCCAAATGGCATTCATCTACAGGATGTTACAAAAAGTACGGCCAAACTTTTAGGAAACATTCCACACATGCATAGAAAGAAAATATGTAATATGGACATATGTCCGGAAAAGTTAATTACCGTGGTAGAGCTCAATTCCTTACATCTCGTTAAATGTCATCGTAAATAACGCTTTGTTCAGAAAATGTCCCAAATACCCAATGGATTGGTTCTTTACAATGTACTTTACTTCACTTCCTAGGTTCACTGCCAGGTGGTCCACTTGACGGAAGGTAATCTGGACTGCATTGCTTGTGTTGACACACCACTCATTGCTGTACAGTCATAGCACTAAGCACCTTGCATCACTCACTTAGTGTTTATCATGTACTTGTTTTGCAGGCAGTGTAATGTTTACAAATGCGGTTTGGCAGATGCCCACCCATTTGGGGTACGGATTAGCACAGGGTAGTAACGAGAAGTAAGGAATTGAGCTCTACCATGGTAATCAAGCATTTCCGGACATATGTCCATATCACATATTTTCTTTCTTTGGGTGTGTGGAATGTTTGCTGAAAGTTTGGCTGTGCCTTTTTGTAACATCCTGTATATATTCTAAGATATTAAATTATCTTGGCCTGTAAGTTCTGATGGTATGAACATTTTTTATTTTTGTATGGTTAACATATTTCGTGACTATTGTACTAGTATGATGTATTTGTGTTGAAGACTAATTGTTCTCTGAATACATTTTTGTACTCCTAGCTATGATGTAAGTGGGGACAACAATTTACATTCATACAAAAGAAATAAGAATTTAAAAAATGGTGGCCATTAAAAACCTGCAAATTTGTGTTATCAATAATAAATAGGGTTCATAAATTTACATTGCGTATTGTCTGACGACATACTTTCAACCTTAGTGTAATTTGAAAATGTAATACAAAAAGGAACAAGACTTACACATAGCCCAATTCTATTTGATGATGCATTTGTGCAATACAAGCTGGATTAATAAATTTATCTTTTCTTTCATTAATCTTAACAAGAACACAAATGCTCATAAATCATTATGCTACTAAGCAAAATATACTGGCATTGCCATACCTTTACATATAAACTTAGCTCGCTAAAATTTTAAAATATGTTCATGTTATCATTTTTGGTGAAACAAACACGCAAGTATCCATTATGAAAGACCCATTATCTACAACAAACATGTTTGGGAAAGATCCCTCTCTATGATGCTAGAATTCTATGTGTTACAAATTTCAATTCCAAGTGGTTTGTTTGCTATTTGACTCATGCCTGACTGAAAGGCAGGAAGCGAATAACTTTACTGAAATTATAAAATGTGTCTCATCCAAGGCTCCAACTGGTAAACTTTCCTTCAAATACTTAAAAAACTCATCTCAATTAGTCAGTACTCAACGTGATAATTCCTGAAAGGAATACTATTAACATAAAATTTCAAAGTTGCTGAAGTGTCCCCCATCGTGTTGCGTCAATGAAGCACTTTGGCAACGTGATTCAAGAAACAAACAAGTGAATACTACATAGCAGACCCGACATTTGTACATCCGAAACGGAAATTTTCTAAAGCCATTGCCCAAAACAAAATTTAAAAAAATTTACGTAAAGCTAATTATGCTACATACGTCGAGACAGCCGCCTCTGCACTTCACGGGGTTTACTTACATCAAAATAAGGGAAGTCTGCCTCTGAACAGAACCACAGAAGAAGTAAACCTGGCCACAAGACAGCGATTCACCTGGCAAGGGCTTGTCGCCACTCATGCGTCAGAAGAATTACGGAGGAGGAACGAGAGAACAGAAGCGAAAAAACAATAAAGCAAAGAGAACCTCTTGAGCCAGCAAGTGTAGCAAAGTAGAGTAGCTGTAGCACAGTTCGTTCTTAGTTCCGCCACAGTGCGCCACGGACGCCACCATGTCCTATACACCCACGGTGAAATATCATTGGATGTTGTGGTGTGTTGATTATTGTTCTTGTAGGTTTTTGTGTGTATACCTTCTCTTTTGATTTGTGGCTGACTTTACCTGATGAATATGGGAAAAAAACCAATAATTACACCTGATATGTGTGTAATCATCAGCTTTCCGCCGATCTCCTTCTTGCAGAAATACTTAATACTTAAAGGTAAGGAGTTGGGATATCAAATAATTAAGTGCAACAAGAAAACATAAATATGCATAAGGAAGCACTATGTATATTTGGCTAAAAGATATTTTCCAAAGTTAATTGGGGTACTGTCTGAGTGCTTTTGTTAGATCTCTACACACATATTTACTATGAGTTAAGTTAATGTAAAAAATATTGAAAAAATTAGGTAAAACTTAATAATATTCATTAAAACTGTGCCCTAGAAACAAGTAAGAATAGTCCAAAGTGAAATAAATGTTCCAAGATAACGGTAGAAATTTGAATATTTTCAAACAATGGAAGCTATAACTGTAAAAGTTTGTTACTGTATTTAAGGGTAAAAATTGTAAAGTGTTTACTCCATTAAATTTTATTTCTGTTCCAATTCTCAGGGTTTCACATTAATAACAAAATTAATCAAGTACCCTATTTACTAGTCTATAGTGTGCACTTTTATCTCAAAATAAAGGCTAAAAATTCTGGGGTGTGTACTATACATGGAAAATAGAAAATTAAAAATAAAATAACGCCGCAGTGTGGTATTCGTAAACTGTCTCGGGTCACGGCAGTTGTTGAGGATGAAGGGGGGGGGGGAGAGAAAGTTTCTCACCACCCCGCTCTTCAGTCATTGCTCCTCTTCCTTTTCTCTTTTGCCTTCTTCTCCACCTCTCCCAACCCTCTCGCTGTGTCCTTCACTACTAACACCCTAATTTTTTTTTTGCTTGCCCTAAACCCTGTTCATGTTCAGTGTGTTTCATTTTAAGTGTGTGCACAATACACTGGTTAAAAAGTTGTCATGATGATGGTCGGAAGTTCGCATGCTTCATACACAGCTAGGTTTAAGCTGTCAGTTACAAAATATGCCAGAGAAAATGGAATCCATGCAGCGGCTCGTCAATTTGACGTGGCAGAAGCTAACATTCGTGGATGGCGGAAACAATGTGAAAAGTTAATTTTGACATCCCGTGATTAGCGATTATTTCGTGGGAAATAAACTCAGCACCCCGAGCTCGAAAAATAAGTTCTAAAATATGTTAATGAGAAACGTTGTGGCGGGTTTGCTGTGACAATGGACATGATTAGAATGAAAGTTCGTGAAGATGCACGTGCACATTAAGTGCCAAACGGTAGATTCCGTGCTAATGTAGGGTGATGTGTGAGATTTCTGCTGCTACATGGTCTCATAATACACAGACGGACGATGCTGGCTCAGCGTTTACCTGCAGAGTACGAAGAGGAAATAATTTGTTTTCACAGATTTGTAACAAAACTCTGGAAGGGTAACAGTTATCTGTTGTTTCTGATAAGGAATGCTGACCAAACACCAATTTTCTGGCACTCACCAATGGCAACAATGGTAGCGGAAAAAGGTGCAAAGTCAATCCCTATCAGAATAACTGGCTGTGAGAAACAGAGATGCACGGTCATGATTGCTATCACGGCAGATGGACGGAAATTACTACTATATGTTGTACTGAAGAGGAAATGCGTGCCGAAGCAGAAAATACCGCCTGGAGTAATTGTCCGTGTTCAAGAGAAGGGGTGGATGGAGGAGAAACTAATTTTAGACTGGATTGAAACCATTTGGGATCATCGGCCCAGGGCTCTTCTCAAACGCAAAAGTTTGTTGGTTTGGGACAGCTTCAGAGCTCACTTAACAGAGAAGGTCAAAGGAAAGTTGGCAGCTCTAAAAAATTACATTGCAACTATTCCAGATGGTTTAACTTCAGTCCTTCAACCTCTTGATGTGTCAGTGAACAAGCCTTTTAAAGGAGAGTTTCGGAAACTGTATTTTGAATGGATGTACGGTGATGAACACGACTACACACCAAGTGGGAAGTTAAAACGTCCGTCAGTAGGGATAGTTCTGGAGTGGATAATAGCTGCCTGACGAATGATGAAACCAGAAATTAGAATCCGGAGTTTCAAAAAGTGTGGCATTTCCAATGCAATTGACAGTACGGAAGACGAGTTGAGGAATGCCACCTCGAAAACTACCTATGAAGACGAGACTGAACAGCGCGAGTCATCCTCCGAGAGTGACAGTGATGAGTGAATTTTTTTTCCTCCGCCCATCATGTGATAATGACCCAGTGTTAAGACTACGTACCTTATGAATGGAAGCTTTCATAGATTGTGTATTTTTTTTGTTACGAAGTCTTCATGCAACTGTTTTTCAACAGTTTTCAGTTAAATGACTGTAGTAAATTACGTAAAATGTAATGCTCGATTTTGTTTTTTAATATCTGTGACCATTTTATTGTTCTGTAAAATCATTGGCAAGACGTTTAAAGCAAATAATTATTTTGCAACTTAAAAGTTTATGTATTATTTAATAGTCACAATGCATTGTTAGTGTTTAACTAGTGTTTAATGCTAACAAGATGTTGTTTCCATTCTTCCTAAATTGTTGATTACGTATCAGTCATGACATACATGCGGAAACGAGATGAGAACAGCGCTGTTTAGTCCGCGTGTCTGCTGTCAAGGTTACGTCCAGGTTAAATTCCCTTTCTCCCTGGCCAAGCGGCCTATGTCCTTGTGACGCCTTATCTAGTGCTTACACAGCGCAGCAGAGCTTGCTAGTGTCTTCCCTTCTCCCTCTACCGGATGTGACCGATTGATACGCTACTCCAAACCTGTTTTTTTTTGTAGGAGAGAATTGTGATAAATAAAAAAAAGAAAAGGAACATAGCCACTGCCTGAAAAGGAAGGGGGGAGGAAAAAAGAAATAGTGACGGACACAGCCTCTTAAAAGAAAATAAAAAAAGAGGTCGCCAACACCAGTTGTTTAACATTCTTAAAATATAAAAAAATGTCGTCCGCACCAGTTGCTGACATTCTTTTCGAACATACGTAATGTACAGTATGCCGCAATGTTTTTGACTTTCAGCAAGAGTTATTAATATAGTCAGTTCAAACATCAGGTTGACAAAAAGCAATAAATAATTTTTTTACGTACTTAACTACTAACTAGGCACTCGCGGCGTTTGGTACAGTTTCATTATGGAAAAAATTAAAAAATTAATTTTTTCCCTTCAAGATGTTGCAAAAATCATGGTGCGCACTATACATGAGGGCGTAATACATATTAGTATATACAGTATTTACTCGAAATGTGCGTGCTCCAGATAGCAACACATAAATAAAACTTGCCACTGGGTCTCCAAGTATGATCCCAAAAATAGGTACTGTTTAAAAATATAATTATATGTTAACGAAAATATTATGTAGTTTCACATTGTAAGAATAAAGTGATATGTTTATAGGCTGCAAAGTTGTGATACATTTCAACACAGGTCAAAAATTCTGTTTAAAGTGTAGCAGCTATTCTTAGCAGTAGGGAAAAACTGTGTTAAGGCTATGCCGTTTTCTTTGCTTGGGGTCCACTAAAAGTTTTCCCTCTTGAACCTGCAGCTCAGACCTCTTCTTAGCATGTCTCGCTGTACTAAAATAAAGCTGACTTAATTGTTGGCCTTATAACTAGCTATCAGTTAGATTGATGCCCTTTTATTAGTTAGTGGTAGGGAAACTTAGCTAGACTGGAGTTTGGACCAAAGAATATCATCATGAGAGATATTCCACTCTGCAACATGTGATGCAGAATCCAGTACTGCTAGAAGAGTATCCAGCGACAGACACTCCACTAGGTTTCACATGCACCAGAGTTGGTTTTAATTTCTGAAAATGTTTTAAAAACAATTACTTAGTAATACTATTAATTTGGATGACTTTATTATTTCTCTTGATGTTGAATGAGCAATGTCAACGGCTGGGAGGAGTTATTTTTGCTGTGTGTGTTATACATGAATATTTTATATTTTTGATTTACGGAGCTTAGAATTGCATAAATATGGTAACCCTAAATATAAGCTTGGAAAGTATATACAAGTTTTGTCCATTTAAAATTGTGTGTCATTCTGATTAAAACATTTAATGTAGCTTTTATTTAAATTGAAAGTGAAATGTGTGGTGAAACGACACTCGTGCAATTTAATTTTAGCCTCTTAGAATTTAAGCTATTGAAATCTGCTTTCTAATCATGGACACTACCTTATCACACATTTTATTCCCAAGAAGCTTGACAATTGTTCATGTGGTGAAAAATTTGCACATGAAGTAACAAACTCTTTTCATATTTTTTATGCAAGGAAACTTCACTCGAATCACTTCTAAAATTACTAAAGTAGAAATTTTGCTCTGCCTCAGCTGAGTGACTTTTCAATTACATCTTGACAGAATACGGAAGAGAGAAGACGGGGCAAAAATCAGTATATCCGTGGTCAGAAGACTACTAGTTTTGTAAGTTCACCTTGCTATAACTTTGCTTCAAAAAGAAGACTCACTAATAGGCATGTAATAAACAGTAAGCAATCTCTAACGTCTGATAACCTGGAAAGTTCGCAATTACTATGCTACCGCAATCTTAATTGAAGCTAAACAAGTAAAAACCTCACATTATTTTGAGGTTGAATGCAGTTTCTTTGCTAAACAAAAGAGCAGAGAAAGTTGTGTCGTATTGAATGTAGTTTATTGTTCTGGTTATGTTCGCATGCCCCCACGTGTTGGAAAATAAATACTTAACTGGAAGTATTTTTCCTAAAAAATTATGTAGTTTATATCTAGGGCACAGTGATTTATAGTGTGATAACAATGATGAAAGTAGAGGAGGTAGAACAAAGGTGGAAGTGGTGTGTATGATAGACGACATGTGATAAGACGCACAATAAAACACAGCAAGCATTTGAAGTTATAAACAACTCTAAATAAATAAGTGGCAGACTAACTGAATCACAGTACATATCAAAGTATAAATGATGCAATCATGAAACAACTTAAAGCAAGGTGACATTGAGGATTTACTGTTTCTGCATGGTTTACTTTCTGTTACATTTTTATATTGTAAAATTAAGAATTAAAAATGATAAACTTTAAATACTGGTGTAACATATATTATATTTTTAAGAAGTCATGCTATTATATGGCCTGCCAATACTTTCAAGAAAAACAATTGCAAAAATAGAACATTGGTAAATGAAATACAGGACATCTGACAACCTGAAGAATGCGGAAAACCTTGAAAAATCAGGGAACTACAGCTGTTAGGGAAAAGTAAGGGAAATTTGTGAAAATTCTTGAAGTTACTGAAGTCATATAGTTACTAGTCAACTGTTAGGTGTTTGTGTAAGCTTTGACAAAATTTTTTATTTATTTTACAAAGGGACATTTATTTGAATTTGAATTTGCTGCAAAATCTTATTTTTCCCCACAACTAAAGTTGATGAACAAATCTAGTTTTAATCAGCTGTTATTTATTGTAGGTAGCATCAGAATATTCTGTACTATTTGTCATAGAGTGATGATAGCCAGTATGTGACAGACTTCAGTCTGAATGTTCTTAAGGTGTCTAAGATGTTCAATGTAGTTAATATTTTCATTTAATGCATATTGTGTACCAATCAAATTCAAGAGTGACAAGACATTTGTGTTAAATATGTCATAGTTACCAGAAATATGATTTAGTAGATCAATATCCAGTATTTTGTTACACAGTAAAGAATTGTTTGTCTAATATAAACAGGCAGTCACAACATTGAAAATGTTAAGAAAGAACTTATTATAGGTCTTTTTTTACAACAAAACAATTGATATTAATCAGGAGTTACAAATAATAGAATTCACACATGCTAGGAATGTATGTTTGTCTTGCCAATTGATTCGTTTACGTATCTCTGTTATGGGACTCAGGATAATGGTGAATGTCAGATAAACAAAAGTTGATAAATAGGGCTTTACAATTTTTGAAAGGACAGTACAGTTTGAGTTAGAAGTCCATCATAGAGAATATTCAGTTATTCCACAATAATTTTATGCCCATAATGTATAAATAAAGCAATGGTTTTTTCTGGTATACTGCAAAATCACTGTCCTGGGTTAAATATATTGTCTTCCAATATGAGTATTGTGATAGGCTGCTACTGTTTGCATTATGTAAAGCTTTCATTTTTCTGGAAAATTTGAATTTTCATATTGGAAAAGCTGGAAAAGTCAGGGAATTTTTTTATTTTTGCTTGCTGGAGAACCTTAAATAACTGTTTGAGATTTGTTTAATGCTTTATTTAGGATAAATTCTTGTCAGCTTTGAATATTTTTTTATATATTGATGTTTGAGTCAAGTTATCATTACATGTTTCCAACATTTAAAAGTGTTTGTTGACACGTACGAAAATGTGAATTTATATTTTTAGCAATTTTGAGTAAGGATTGTTAGTTTGCAATAATAAGTAAGTGTAACACTTCAGTGTTTGAACTCAGAATGAAACACTTGTTTACTCCACGACAACAAACATACATAGAGAGCACAACTTTTTACAATTCCCATCACACGCTCTGGATGATAGATGCAAAGCTCCTAACTCATATTAAGAAATCAGGTACCGAAGTCTTGTAATTTTCGGTACCGAACATGTGGTATGTAGATCTGACTTACAGTGTCGTGTTTAATAAAGAAAACTGTACTACCGTAGTTTCGGGAAATAACGTGCTTCATTTATAGCCATTGTACGACATTATTCACTACAGAATACCACATTATTCACGCATCGTACGAACGTCCCGCGAACATTGCAGAACACACTCGATCAATTGTAGTTGTCTTCCTGGTGAAATAGCCATCGTGATTCGTGTAAACAAAAGTCACAAGACTGTTTTAATTTTAAGTGTTTTTCCAGTTTACCGTTTCCGTGTAGTAATTGCTCAAGAACATGCATCAAATCTTGTGAACTGAAGGAAACTATAGTTTAATTCTTATTTTTCCAGCAAATATGGAAATGCACGTCGTAGTTGCGTAGTGTTTTTGGTAACAAGATTTTTGCCAAGCTTAAATGTATTATTTTGTCTTTGTGGCGGCGTATTTTAGTGCCGATACTAGTATCGACGTCGCATATTTAATAGTCGTGAAACCTAAGAATATTGCAAGTTTCATGTCTGGTAAATTCAACTTTGCAGTTTTTACCGTTAAGTTTTCATATACAGTTGTTGCCAAACTGTGCGGATGTTAAAAACTGTTCAAAAAGTTAAAGTATGTGGTGTTAATATTGTATAAGAGATTAAATACTCTCACATCTGCACCTTCAACGATGTACGATTTATTTCTCAAATCCACAGTATTTGCAGCGTCGGAGAGTTGTGGTTTAGATGTGTCGAGTGTGATTAAATTTGAACTCTGTAAGAATTTTTTGTGCATTTATGGAACTGTGAAAGAGAATTTGAAAGCTGTGTTATTAGAAATCGTGATGTAGGGGCCTATGTATTGGTGTATTAAATTCGGTAAATTTTGTAAACTTGCAGAAACCAAAACTACCTCAACTAGGTTTTTTTTAGATTTGTATGAATATTAAAATTAAAACAGTTTTTATGATGGTACAACAAAGTAAGCCTACTGAAAACACTTTCAGTAATTTCCCTGTCCTTGTTTTTTTTTTATAATATGTAATTTTAGCCATGACCACAACATATTATAAGTAGTCAAAATTGTAGCTAATTTTATTAATTATTCTGCATGTTCTAAAGTTATTTTGCATACAAAATTTTTACATGTTCACAGTCTAGTATTTTATTTTAAAAATTGCTTAAGTGTTTTAGTTCGATGGCATTTACATATACACAACACGTGAAATGCTGCAACTCGTTTACGTACAATTTTACTCATTTTGGAAATTGTACTATTTCTGAATCCTTGAGGTTGGCAGCTATGTAGAGGAAGACACTAGAAGAAAATTCAGTTATTTCTAAGGTGTTTCAGTAAACAGCGAATGTGAAGTGACTGAAATATCACCAAATTTATTGATGATAAAATGTCACAAAATCAGTCACACTCCTGCCACATCTTTCCACAATACAATAAATTCTAGGACCAGAGATGGTATTGTTAAGTTCAAGAAAAAGTTCGCACAACATTACTTTCCAAAGGTTTGGAAGTGAAACGTACCCCAACGCTTTTACTGCTTTCTACACTGGCAGAAAAGAATTTACATAGATTTAAAATTTTAAATAAAGTTCGAAAAGTGGTTTATTGATGGCTTGAAACTGATGGCAACAGGGAATAAATACCCCTAACTTTTACCACAGGTCGGCAGAGTCATACCACCTTGCCTTGTTCAGTCAGCACAGTGTGTGACCCGGCGACGGCCATTTACAAGAAACAAAACAAAAAATGTCCTTAACAACCACGGAAACGGAAAATTAAGACTTGCAATTTAGTCCAGTACTACTATAATCATCTGGAACTATCCAGATGATTCTAGGAGCACTATATTTATCAACAAAATATAAACAATATCTTTGAATGTTTCTTGCAATGGGGCAGAATAAGGTATTGTGGACATTGCCATTGCAATGTTATGTTTTCCTAGAAATCTTAGAATGAGACTAAGAAAAAAAAAGAAATGAAAAAATGAGAAAACTAGCCTAGTTTGGCTGTAGTCAACGGCCATATACCAAAACAACAGAGTATGAAAGATCCCATAAGGAATTAGTCAATAGCAAATAAAGTACTAGTAAAAGTGAAAACCTGAATATGGTAGAAGATGTCAGCTCACTAAAAAAACATTGTGAAAAGTCTGTCTTTAGAAATCTACTCTGTACTATTGTGTCTTCATTGTTGTGTTGTCTAGTCTGTTGTCTGTGACATCGTTGTTGTTATCCTGTCTTGAGTCCATTATTGTCTGTGCTACCTTAATTGTGGTGTCCTGAGTTTTACAGATTATTTTGTTTTGTACTTCGACTTTTATTTTTGGATGTTTATATTATTTTATTTTTCTTTATTTGTTTTTGACTAATTCCTCATGGTTTCGTTCATGTTCTGTTGTTTTGGTTTATGGATGTGTTGACAACAGCCAGACTAGACTTGTTTTCTCATTTTTTCATTTATTTGTTTTTTCTTAATGTATTATCATAACTCGAAGATTTCTGGGGCAATTATATTGCAGTGGCGTATGTCCACAATAATACAGTATATTAAAAGATAAAGAAGCCCCAAAATAACCAAAGTATAACCCTGATTAAATGTATTTGATCAACCTTATCCACTTAATTTTGTTTGAGGAAATCAACAGACGTGCGAAAACCACATATATTCAGGGCACCTTAATAAAGTGCATAATTTACCATATGCAATTTTTTGAATTGTGTTCCTTCCCACTCTCAAATGCTACTATATTTTTGCCAGTACAGAGCGTCAATACGTTGAGAATGTTCCTCATATCATTTAAATATCGTAATAATTGCAAGTTACATATGTAGTGGGGCACATGTTTGATACAGCGAGGCGGAGAGGGAGTGTCTCCACAGACGTTGATGGAATGACATTTGGCAACACTTTTTTTATCTTGTGTAATGGAGTACTGTAAGGCCTGTAGGCATTTGTGAGATAACAAGCCCTTAGCACCACATTCCAGTGTCTTTACGTAGAGCATACTTTATCTTTGTTAACCAAACATATAAATTAACAATTGAACAAGCACAGCATGACTATATAGGCGTGAATATTTTTAGCGATGAAAGTGGTGAATTTATGAACAGACAAATGTATTGCTACAAACATTGAAAACACACTTATTGTAGCGAATTTATAGGAATTATTATTCGTTAAGAGTTGTCAATATTGAGACGTTTAAGCGGCTCTTCAGTATCTAGTTTTGAAAGCAGATGAGGGCGAATGAGATGGAAATGGAACAATGTCGGATTGTACGGGTGGGAAAAATGGGAGATCCCGAGGAAACCTTTGATCAGAGACATAGTATGGCATGTTGCTAGCTGTATTTAAATGACAGGCTAAGAAGTATTAACAATTCAAACATTTGCTTTTTATGCTAACTTAAGTTTAAAGTTTATTACACAAAAATACATATGTTTATAGCTGTATTCACAGTACTGTTAAGGAATAAGGTGCGCAGATATTATTTGTTACTTGTTTGTATAGTTGGCCTACCTTATCCGCTGTATTTCGTTCCAGGAAATCAGCGGATAACGAAAACCACGTATATTCAAGACACCGTTATAACCTACATAAACCACCATATGCAATTTATAAAAAAAATTTTAATCCCTAACTTGAAGTGCGAGGTACATATATTTAATATATTCATAAAGTGTCCCACAATATTTAAATATCGTAAAAATTACACACAACGTGTGTAATGCGGCACAAGTTAGATACAGCGGCAGCCACACTGCGAGCAGACGCTGTGACTTGACAGCAGCGCGCAGCAAGCCAGGTGGTCGGCTACTGCCTCCACGCTATATGTCCACCCACCCTACACTGCCAAGGATGTGTGCTGGCCAGAGAGGGAGTGTCTCAACAAGCGTTGATATAATGGTATTTGATAACACTATTTCTCGTTTGTAACGCTTACTTTGTCTTTGTTAACTAAACACATAAAACAACAGTGGAACAAACACAACTACGAGTACATAAGCGTGAATATTTTGCAATTATATGTAAATATTTTTGGCTTGTGTGATGTGCATATAAGTTACAGAAGAGAATTGGATTATTAACATAAACATAAAATATTTTGATCATAATTAATGATGTTACCAGTATCGTTTTTAATACGACATCACTGATTACACTAAACTAGACTTGGCGCTGTTTTTTTTCACACATTTCACTGTGAAATTTTACACCATTGATAAACATAGATTAAGAAGTTTTTAGCGGTTTTCCTTTTAATACAACACTAAAATTAACTTGGCTAAATTTCTTTGCCCTTTTCGGTTCAGTACTAACACTTGCTCTTATTTTCCACGCTTTGTTTCGTGACGTACAATTGATAAACTCACTTTTTTTTGTACCTGCGGCTAACTTTTACAACAGATGTCTTTGATTAAATGTAGTATTTTCATTTTGTCATTCAAACTAAGAACTTTGCAATCTCTCTTCGATTTAGAAGAATCACTACAGCCTTTCTTTTTAGGAAACATTATGCTCCAAGCCACGGAATCGTGTATAATTGTACACAGTAGATGCACTTCAAGGCCGTGCCCTACATATGTGGGGCAAGCGGGTAAATAAGACAATGTAATTAAATACACGTGTGTGTTCTGCGTGAAAGCAGTTTGCGGGCAGGCGACGTGGCCTGGTGCAGAAATAAAATAATTTTGTTTTGGAAGCGTGCGGCGAGCGATAAGAACTATGTAATTGATGTACTGCCACCTGCACATTCGACACTGCATCACTTCCTTGCCCCTCCTGCCGCACTCTCCGCTGGTGAACAAACTTAGTGTGCGCACCAAACACATTGCGTTATAGAGTAGATAACAGTGGCTGACAACACGAGATTAGCTGCTCTCTCGTGCACGGTGAGTGGCGTGCTAATAGTTCCTGCTACAAACTATGTGAGGCATGTGAGCGCGAAAATATGAATTCTTAAAAATTTCATGTTTATATTTTAATTTTATTTTCCTCATTTTCCAAACGCGGTTGGTGAAAACCGCGGACACGAAGTCCGCAGATAAGGCAGGCCGACTGTAATTGTGTGTAAATACTTCTTGCTTCTACGACATGAATATAAATTACACAAAAGAAAAGGATCTTAAATGTAAACAACACAATTTTGACCATAATTATAGATGTTAACAGTTTCCGTTTTAATATGGCAACACAGATAACTTGATGTGATTTTTTTAACACTCGTCAATAAAACATTTTACACCAATGCAAACATGGATGATGACAATGTTTAATTACTTGGCATGATGGAAGAAGGTTTGCGTTGTTGGAAGAGTCCGATACTGACAATACATGTTGCTTACAACTCTGTACAGGATTTCTGACAGGAAGCGAAGGTCTTTCAACAGAAAATCACATGGACGAATGTGTTGGTGAGATAGCTCTTGCAAGGGGCATGCTAGTAGTCAGTGCGTCAAACTGTGTGTGATACATGTGAAAACACTAATCCTTAAGCATTTCATATTTATCATTTAAGTTTTTCCTTATTCATTGTTTTTCAACAGCAGTTAGTGAAAACAGTGTATGCGAACTATTAAACAATTATAAAAGGAAATTTAGACATTTACATTGAAAGTAAATTAAAAATAACTAAATAATTGCAACATTACAAAAACAGACTTTATGTTAAGTTCATTTGTAACCATGGTTAAGAATTTTTAGAGCTTATATTTTAAAATTTCTATTTAATAGAACTGATGGGAAATTTGAACATTACATGAATAATGTATCTCGTCACAATGTCTATGCAGCTTAACAATTTTTTTTAAAAGTATTTTAGACTTAGGTTGTGTTTAATCTTTGTATTGCATGACTTTTTTTATACAATATGAACTCCAAATTGATGCTGTGTTGTATATTGTATCATAATGTTGTAACAATTATTTTTTGTAGGTGTGAGCGGGGCCGTCCAGTGAAGGTACCAAGTGTTGAAAGCTATGTAATGGTGCTGCAGCCTCAACAGCCCAGCATTGAAATAAATGGAACTGGTAACATAGCTCGAGAATATGAAGATTTTCGTTTGGGTGTCCGAATTTTTACAGATGTTCATATCACTGTTGGCCACACTAAAGGACAAAAACCTTGGAAGCATGGTTAGTTTTCCCTACATGTAGATTTTAATGTGAGAATAATTTTTTTGTAAATTTGCTTTGTTAATGTGCTTCAGTTCTTATACAGTATGAGGCACGTAAAGTGTTACTGAGCAATAACACTCAAGCTAGTGATCATATACACAAAGGTCTCAGACAAAAGTTTCAGTGTTCAGGAAGGCTGTCATACTGGGCTACCCAATTTTATTTATCGGTGGAGGCTCATTTGTGGTGTAGTTTCGGTACGAGCTTGACATATTATTTCTTTCATGTCGTTAGGCATAGTAGGTGCTACCGCCATTACACGTTCTGTGACAAAATCCCATAAAAAGTAATCTAGTGGTGTTAGATCTGGTGAACGAGGTGGCCTCCTCGTCCTATCCACTTGTCACCAAAAATATCATTTATCTCTTGTCTGGAACACAGAGCATAACGGGGTGTTGCACCGTCGTGTTGCATCTACATGTTCATGCGGACATGCAAAGGCATATCTTTCAGTAATTGAGGCAGTATGTTGTGCAGAAAGTTTTGCATAAACTTGCCCAGTCAAGAGACCTTAAAAAAACTGACAAAAATACATAATTGCTGACAATGCCGCAACAACAATTAACGGATCATGAATGTTGAAATGGTACAGTTCTCATCCATGGAGGATTCTCATTTGCAGACCTGCCAACTCTCACGATTTTGGCGTGAGGCTCACGATTTTAAGGATAATCTCACGCCCTCACGCCCGAATGGTGTTTCCTCACGATTTTTTAGGCCCATGTTTTTTTTCTTTTTTTTTTAATTTTATTGCAGCAGCAATGAGGATGGTCATTAGCCATGGATCAATGAATAAGATGTTTTAACTGCATTTATTTTGTGGCGCAGCTACAAAAATACACCAGTTTTTGTTCATTGCATCAATTTATATAATCAAGCCCGTCGCTGGCATAATACGCTGTCGTTGTGCTCGCGTTGGCACATAGCCCCAGGCCGTGCCGCCTGCCGTTCCATGCTCTCTGACCGGGCCGTGCCGTCTTGCCCAGCCTGCTGCGCATCGCGCTTGCGCAGTAGTAGTTGATGAACCTCGCGGCAGTTGTTTTGTAAATGGTGGTCCGAAGTTTGGTGTAAACATGTCTGATTAAAGTGTTTCTAAGAGTTACAAAACGAGTTTTAGTAAAGTTTACACACATGAGTTTCCGTCAATAATCGAATCACGCAAAGGAAGCAATTTTGCATTTTGTAGCGTGTGTCGTGCTGATTTTTGTATATCGCATAGTGGCCGGGGAGACATTTTGAAACACGTTTCCACAAAGAAACACAACGAACATGTGAAATGTGTTAGTTCCAACAAATAACTCAATTTTGCAGTGAAGAGTGATAACAGTGTTACACGTGCGTAGTGTTATTTTACATCGTTCTTAGTAGAACACAATTTAGCGCTAACGTGTGCTGGTCATGCAGGGCCACTTTTTAGGAAAATGTTCCCCGATAGTGAAATCGCAAAAAAATATGGCTGTGAGAGGACGAAGTCTGCAGCAATATTGGGACAAACGGAGCAGAGTTCGCACCAGAAGCTTGTATCTGTGGTACGTAATACACCTTTTTCCATTGCAACTGATGGCAGTAATCAAAGTGATTGTAAATTTTATCCTATCGTGGTCACTTTTCACAGCACTGACAAGCTCAAAATTCAAAATCGGCTTTTGGCAGTACCAGTTCTCAAAGGCGAATCAACCAGATTAAATATTGGTAATCTTTTGCTTGATACCCTAAAAGAAAACAACATTCCATTTTCAAACTGTTAAGCGCTAAGCGCTGACAATGCCCCAGTTATGATCGGACATAAGAGTGGCGTGGCTGCTGTTTTGAAAAATGAAATGGAAAATTTGTTTGTGGTTGGTTGTCCATGCCATTTGATAAACTTATGTGCTGAAAAAGCTGTTGCGTGTCTTCCACCCAAAGTGGATGACATTTTGGTAGATTTATTCTACTTCTTGGAAAAGAGTGTAAATAGGAAAGGAAGGTTGAGAGAATTCCAAATGCTGCATGATGTAGATACTAGGAAAGTTCTCAAACATGTCTGCACACGATGGCTTTCATTAGGAAAATGTTTAGCAAGGCTGGTGGAACAATGGCAGCCATTAACGAGTTTTTTTATGGTTGAATGTCAGCCTAAGGTTAGACGTTCAAGTGTAACTCAGAACACACTACAGAGTTACGAAATCCCGAAGCTGGGTTCGAAAATTGATGAATGCTCTACTGCATCTCAAGACGGTAGTGAAAGTGAGCTCCCAGTTTTGTCCAGTACCACAGGCACAAAAAGCAGCAGTACACATTGTAGTCGCGCATCGTCTTCAAGCGATACAAAAATAGTTTCAAAGACCCCTCTTCCCGGCAAAGTAACCTCTGTACAAAATAGTTCAAAGAAGCGCAGTTCCGAAGTATGTGTGACCAGCTCAAAGAACATCAAGTTAGCACACAGACCTGATGTGAAGAGATCAAGTCCTTAGCTTCCAGCAGAAAAAAGTGTGTCATCTCAACTCACTAGAGAAGAGAGGCTTTTCATGTTTTTATCCAGTGACATAAACAAGGCATTTTGCCTGTTTCTGTTAAATGTAATTCCTGTGTTTGACAAAACTAATGTTCTGCTACAGTCACGTGAACCTCATATTCACAAACTAAAACACACACTTAACGATTTGTTACG
>PNEQ01037163.1:0-14584 GCA_003012365.1 Medauroidea extradentata
TTCTGCAAAGTGTCTCTAGGCCCCGACTTCCGTACCGTTTTGCGGGAAATTAAGTAACGTAATAATGTAAACATAAATTAATATCAGTAGCCAGACGTCACACTGTTGAGCGGTAGATATGACCGACCCTTGTCCCCAAAAAATGAGAAAATCGAGATTCCCAGTGTCTTCTCTCGAGCGAATAGCCTGACTCCCGTAGCATTTAACGGAAAAATAAAGCAAGTGATAGTTTAAATATAAATTTGTATCAATAGTCAGACGTCTTATGATCAAAAGAACACCGCTAAATAATAGATATGACCAATCCTTTTCCTAAAAAAAATTAGAAAATCAAGATTCCCAGTGTCTTCTCTCGAGCGAATAGACCGACTCCCGTAGCATTTAACGGAAAAATAATGCAAGTGATAGTTGAAATATAAATTTATATCAATAGGCAGACGTCTTACGATCAAAAGAACACCGCTGAACAATATATATGATCGACCTTTGTCCTAAAAAAATGAGAAAACCGAACTTTCGATTGCCTTCTCACGCACGAATAGCCCAATTTGCGTAGCGTTTAATGAAAAGAAAAAAAAGGTAGGAATTCCTTACTAGTAAAATGCCCTTGTAAATTATTCACCAAAGAAAGAAGGAATAAACGGATGTATTTATTCATTGCGCAGTTTTATATAACTTAACGTAAAAACATTCCCTCGACGTTGTTGATAAATTGTACGAGAACGTAGATACTAGTAGCGTGCAGAGCGGACAGATAGCGCAACTGTACCAACGTTCACAAGATGGTTGATAGATAGCGGCACCGTAGCATATACCGACGTTGTTCCAAAAACGCCATTTTGTGACGTTCTTACCTAAAATCGTCGAGAATTGCATGTATAAGTGATTGAAAATAATAACGTTCACAGTCAGTATATGCGGTAAAAATAAATTAGGAGTTCCGGGATTACGTAATACACGAACGTCTATTTATTTTCCAAGTTCGACATACCCGGAGACAAATGTTTCTACACTAGGAAAATAGGTAGCGCTATTATCGTGCTCACTTGTGAAACCCACGGTTTACGACACGCAGTAACGCATTGTTTAAGAAAATTATGCGCCAAGTTAATTGTTTTAAGTACGTATGGTGTTAACGCAATAAAGAAAAATGTCACGCTATTATTTATAGGGTTGGTGTAAAAAAGTAAACTCATTCGGCGCGAGACGAGAGAGATATAAGACGCCGTGAAACAGCCTAGAAGAAGGCTGTACTATAGTTAAATGAGCATATGCGCATGTGCTGGAACTTTGCGTCTATAGTACGACCTCAATATAGATCCTAATACGTCGTAGTTGGAGACAGGCCGGCCGGCTTGGCACAGGCGGCGCCGGCGGCGCGCGGTTTTCGAACTGTCACTGCCACATTTTTTAACGGATTTTCGCTATTTTTGTTTTATTTTTAATATTGTGACTTACCAAGTAATAACTGCAACTCTACAATTCACATTTTAATGCCGTGAATTAGATACAGTATGTTTTATTCATTGTCAACGTAATTCCTTACAATTTTTTTTGTCATATAATTTTGTTAATTTTTGAGGGTTCCTGAGATAGTATTCGTAGAATCGCTACCTTCGTTAAATCCAGGGTTCGTAAAATCGGGGGTTTAGTGTAGTGTTTAATTGGCAATTGTAAGTCAGTAGTAATTGTTTCAAAATGAGTTCCGCTGTTGTCTTAAGCTTAATAATCTCCTAAGAAAGTCATTTGGTTAAATAATTTAGATATAATTTTACCTATAAAACCCACTCTCTAAATGTAAAACCGCTATTGGGCCTGGCGAAACAGTACAGTAACAGAAAACCGTGTCTGGATGCAATTGCTAGTGATAAGTTTTTTCATTGTAATATGTATTTTAATGTTAAATAATATGTTCCCAAGCCTAGAGGTGGAGTTATTCTGAGTTCTGTTTTCACGACTGCATGTGAATTTAAAATAAATGTGTCATGTGTGGACTTCTCTGGATCAACATGAAATTTCAAGCAACTTTGGACTCTTAGAAATTTTACAAAAAATTGATCCTTTAAAAGTTATTGCAGTTGGAAATTTTTTGCTGTTTACCGTATTTACCCATGTTCCACCAGCACCTTTTTTTACAAAAAACCAAATTGAAAAGTTGGGGTGCGGGTCATACACATTAATCAATGTTTTGGATGATAAATGAGGCCTCGAATAATGGGATTTACCATACATTACAGACTGCTGGAATCATTTATTAACAAGGGAAAAATAATTATATACAATATAACATAAGATTGTAGCTTATTAGCTGTAAACACAACACCCGCATTACCGTCAGCCACACCCTGTACCGACGTACCGCGTGTACAGCTCGTGACATCGCCATGTTTGCCCTCAGGGACAGGCCAAACTCCAGCAAGCTAGGCAGCACCGGCCCGTGCTGAACTGTGCCAAGCCATCACCACACATTTTAGTGAATTGTTTAGTTTTAAAAACCGTTTGCATATTACAACAATGTTGATTGACAATGCGTTATTTTACTTGTTTGGTCCGATGAACAAGCATCTACGCACATACAAGCAGTGCGGGCCGCAGAGGCCAGGATAGTGTTTCGTGGCACTGTCAAAATGCGTCACAGTACAGTGCGGAGGTCGAGATAGTGTTTCGTGGCTCTGTCAGAACGTGCCACAGTACTGCGCGGCTGAGCGCGTTCTTCAGTTACAGTGAGCGGACCCCTAGGTCATGGGGCGGGTTTTCAATGCCCTTAAGTGTTTCAGTGATGTGTTAAAAGGGTTCCGTTTTTGGGGGTTTAGTAAGCTGAGTTCCTCTTTTTCTACGGGTTTGTCTGGCCAGTAGATTGTATAGAGAGAAGGGTGCCCCGGTTGACGTCGCTATGTAATCTCCTTTCCCGCCGGTCCTGCTTCTCCACTGGCCATGGAGGGGAGGGCCTGGGAGGGGGAGACTTAGTCCCGTCTGCCGACGGTAGGGGCGCTGGTGAGGCGTGCTAAGGACTTGCGATGCGAGTGGAGGGCGCTCATTCTAGAGCAGGTTATGGTGGAGTGTACTTTGAATGCACCAGAAGCCTAAGAGGGTTTTAGTGGTGAACCATTAGGCTTTGGAAGGAGTAACGAGGCGGTCGGTGCCGTGCTTGAGTGTCGCAGGTTGCGACTATGTGACCGGGATAGTCATGGGTGTAAGGATCATCTAACAGTTACTCCAGTTAGGAGTGGCTTGTGCTGCGATTAGCGGAGTTTATGGGTGAGTCTTCCCGTCCCTCTAAATGGTGAGGCCTGATCACCAGCTGTGTTGATTGTCCCTTAATTAGTGACTGAGGAGGGGCATGGGAGAGTGTAGTGCCTGGTAAAGGCCTATTAAACCAGTTGTAGATGGACGTAGACCAATTTGGCTTCGTCTAGTCAGAGTGCCTAACACAATACGTTGGAGAAGTTTATAAACTGCGTCAGTGACCTTTGATAAGTATTCACAAATCTGTCAATCGGAAGTGGGGTGTGAATGGTGTGAATAGAGTTTACTAAAGGAATCAAGCGCTCAAGTGACTAAGATCGTTGTAAATTGTTGTCGTGTAGTGAGGATGTTTCTAATTGGCCATAACGTGACTGTCAAGGAGTGTTCAATTAGAGTATTGGCCCAATTGGCGATTGTATTTTGTTTTTTTGTAATTTGTTGAAAGTGGGCATTAAATGCAAGTTCTTAACTTAGCTGGCTTGTTTTCTTTGCTCGAGAGTAGACCTTTAAGTAACTTGCTATAAGCATGTATAGTTACTCAATAGGAGGGGCTTGCCCCGCAAGTGATGAAATCATTGATCATGCATTTGAATAAAGTTAAGGTGCGACCGGCCTTCAGCATCTTGGGTCTCTTCGTGTAAGAACGGCTTAACAGCTTGTTGCTAATAGAGTGTAGCGTACATTGCCATGGATCGTTCGTCCACGTTCCACGCAGCCAGCCATTGCCATCTTTGTTAAAATGCTGTGCGTGGTACTACGCTGTATTTATACTTCCGGGGTATAATTTCATTACGTTTTTACGCAAAAGAAAATTAAATTTAAACAAAATAGTGAAAAAAATATGTCTTCATTCGAGCATATTAACAATAAGGGGTGCGAGTGTATACTTTTGGGATAATTTTGTTACGTTTTTTGCGCAAAAATAAATTAAATTCAAACAAAATAGTGAAAAAAAAATTTTTCCCAGAGAGTATGTTGACAATATGGGGTGCGGGTCTTACATGGGGGCGGGTGGTACATGGGTAAATACGGTATTTTAAAGATTTGTAGATGAGTTCGGCCAGCCCGGCCATGGTGCCATGGGGGCGACACCGATGGGGGTTCACAGAGAATACTGCAAGGTGTAAGGCCGGCAATGTCCAATGCCAAGACTTTATTTAATCTAACATTTATTGTAATAATTATTCTGTAAAATAGTAAAGTACGTCTTTCAGAATTTGGCAGACTTTTTGGTAGTTTTAGTTTGTTTATTTTGTATCCAGACTGGTTATTTGATCTTGCTAGAATGTTATAGAACATTTTACCGGAAGGTAGGCCGCCATGGTATCTTGGGACGCCATTGCGGCTGCCATGGCTGGTCACTTTGTTCTTGACTGTAGAAGAAGCCGGACGTGGGTCGCGTCGTGCAAGTGGTAGCGTGTGGTAAGCCGAGGGACGCGAACGAAAGCCACGGGGCAGCGATGGAAGACGGTTAAAAGACTAGCTAGAATTCATTATTAACAAATTTTCATTAGTACATTTAATGTAAGCTCATGGCAGTATCAACCGCGTGGCCGGCCCACTATCGGTTATGATTTCTTTAACACGTGCTATAGTTATTTTGAGTTTTGTTTCGTTTTGGTTCAGTTATCTTTCTATTTAATTTTATGTTTATGTGCAAGAAGATTGTATGTGCCGACGTAAGTGCGGTTGTGTGAATTTTTGTGGAAATAGGTAATAAATATGGGCTGTTGATTGACCCACGTGTTTGACTACCGTTCTGTATACATCCACCCTTCGATACAATGAAACCCTAAGATAAGAATAGCTCACCGCTGAGACCAGAGCATCTACGAGAACTGATCAGTTTACAATTTTTTCTTTGTGGGACATTGTAATAGAACACATGGGCAGCAACTAGTGGGAGCCTAGCACTCTTTAGGCACGTAAGTGGCACCACACTATGCACCGTATTTGCTCGCATAATGTCTGCACTCGCATATTGTCCACAACCATGTTTTTAAAACCTTAAAATTGTTTTTAAAAAATCCTGATAATGTCTGCACCAGTCTTTTACAGCTGGCAATGCAACTTGGTTTCAGTGGACAACAAAAAAAACAATGAGACATGTGGGAAAATGCATGCAGTGTTAGATTTCAGACCTCAGAAATATCTTACATAACCTCAGAATGCATGTTTGTTGAAAACCAACTGCTTAAATAAGTATTTAAAACAGTTTATTTAGTTAAACTTATAATTATATTTCCTAGAGTAACGAACGGAACAATCCAACTTGTGAAATAATAGCAAGTTCAACGACTGGCAATACAGTAATCATGCCCTCTAAAATACTGCCAAGTTTAAAAGTAGCCATACTCTAATAAACAGTAACATCATCATAGAAAGTTAGATACATACTCATAAATGCTTGACACATTTACACTACCGCCAATGCGTTCTTACTACCACCAACCTGAGCACTTCATACAGTCTATGAAAGCAATACACACTTAAGAATAATAAGAATTTTGAATGCTGTCTCATTGTTGCCAACCTATGATACTTTAAAATGTAGCAGATTTTGATTAACTGCTTTTATGTTCAGTGTGTTGAATAAAAATTGTTGCAAGCAGTCTTTGGAAAATGTATTTTCTGTTTTTAAGGATGTTCAAGTGCAATAAAATCATAATTTTATATTTTTATGGAGTATTGTTAGTTTTGTATATGATACTTGTGAGTATATTGTACTCTTACGAAACAATTTCAGCTCTCATAGTTTTCTCATAGCGGGGTGTCAAAGTCAAAATTTGCTTGCTATGCTGTCATGTTAATAGTAAAAACCAACTGACCTACTTAAACAAAGTAATTCACCGTGAACTTACACCCCATGAGCTACGCAATGAACATTAAAAAACCCACAACGTACGTAGTAGGTATTTTAGATTTTAAAAAATTATAAATGTACAGAAAAAAGATGTGAATTTAACCATTTTTTAAAAAATACAAAACCAGTTCCTGGATTTTTTCAAGTGTTTTAATACGTAGTCCATAGTTTATTTCACTGTGAATTATTTCACATGCATAAGTCAGTTGGTTTTCACTATTTGCATGGTAGCAGAACATGCAAATTTTTAATTTGATGCACCGTTACGAGAAAACTGAGAGCTGAAATCGTTTCGCAAGAGGAAACTGCACTCGCAAGTATCGTCTACAAAACTAACACTATTTCATATAAATATAAAATTATGACTTTAACGCACTTAAACACCCTTAAGGGATGATTGGGGGTACAGAGTACATAAGGTACTGCAACTTTATATTTTGCTCAATTTTAGAGTAGGAATTTGGGGGGTGGGGGGTAGTCCCAGTATCAGTACCAACCACTCACTAAAAACTGTTGATAAAATATTAATATTTTGTAGCTGGGCGTCAACAATAACATAATATTTGATGATCTTTACTGGAAAAAGCCAGTTAAAACATTCTTTTCAATGGGAATTTTTTTTTTTTTTTTTTTTTTGCCAGCTGAGGGAAGCAAGGCTTGTAATAACAGTGCGGAAAAGTGTATTAATTCACCGTTTGTTAACCCCACAGAAAAAAGTTACAAAGTATTGATAAAACTATTTAAAGAATTACGTGAATAATAACATTCGTTCACATTAAAGTCAGTAATGTATCTCTTTCACCTCGCACACATTATTTTGTAGTTAACCACAACTGCCTTTTCACAAGTTTTTGCGAATGATTACATAGTACAACTCATGTGGAAGTAAATAAGTGTGAACGTAAACTTTAACTGAACTAAACACATTTATCACAACTTTGTAACTTACCTAAGTAGTTGAAAACACAATATCCACATACACACACTTACACTAGACCCCCGATTTTACGAACCCTGGATTTAATGAAGGTAGCGATTCTACGAATACAATCTCAGGAACCCTCAAAAAATAAAAAAATTATATGACAAAAAAAATTGTAAAGAATTACGTTGACATGAATAAAACATACTGTTTCTAATTCACGGCATTAAAATATGAATTGTACAGCTGCAGTTATTACTTGGTAAGTCATAATATTAAAAATAAAACAAAAATAGCGAAAATTCGTTAAAAATGCAGCAGTAAACGTTTGAAAACCGCGCGACGGCGGCGGCGGTGCCACCTGTGCCAAGCCGGCCGGCCTGTCTCCAACAACTACAACGTACTAGGATCTATATTGAGGTCGTACTATAGACACAAAGTTCCAGCGCATGCGCATATTCTCATTTAACTATAGTACAGCCTCCTTCTAGGCTGTTTCACGACGTCTTATATCTCTCTCGTCTCGCGCTGAATGAGTTTACTTTTTTACACGAACCCTATAAATAATAGCGTGATATTTTTCTTTATTGCGTTAACACCATACATATTTAAAACAATTAACTTGGTGCATAGTTTGCTTAAACAATGCGTCACTGCGTGTCGTAAAACGTGCGTTTCACAAGTGAGCACGATAATAGCGCTACCTATTATCAAGTGTAGAAACATTTGTCTCCGGGTATGTCGAACTTGGAAAATAAATAGACGTTCGTGTATTACGAAATCCTGGAACTCCTAATTTATTTTTACCGCATATACTGACTGTAAAAGTGATTATTTTCAATCACTTATACGTGTAATTCTCGACGATTTTAGGTAAGAACGTCACAAAAATGGTGTTTTTGGAACAACGTCGGTTTATGCTACGGTGTCTCTATCTATCTTCCATCTTGTGAACGTTCGTACAGTTGCGCTATCTGTCCACTCTGCACGCTACTAGTATCTACGTTCTCGTACATTTCATCAACAACGTCGAGGGAATGTTTTTACGTTAAGTTATATAAAACTGCGCAATGAATAAATACATCCGATTATTCCTTCTTTCTTTTGGTGAATAATTTACAAGGGCATTTTACTAGTAAGGAATGCCCACTTTTTTTTTCCCATTAAACGCTACGCAAATCGGGCTATTCGCTCGAGAGAAGACACTCGGAGTCTCGATTTTCTCATTTTTTTAGGAAAAGGATTGGTCATATCTATTGTTTAGCGGTGTTCTTTTGATCGTAAGACGTCTAACTATTGATATAAATTTATATTTAAACTATCACTTGCGTTATTTTTCCGTTAAATGCTACGGGAGTCAGGCTATTCGCTCAAGAGAAGACACTCGGAAACTCGATTTTCTCATCTTTTGGGGACAAGGGTCGGTCATATCTACCGCTCAACATTGTGACGTCTGGCTACTGATATCAATTTATGTTTACATTATTACGTTAATTAATTTTTGCAAAATGCTACGGAAGTCGGGCCTAGAGACACTTTGCAGAAAAAATGCAATTTTAAAATTTTCCGTTAAGGGGGGGGGGGGCCAAAAATAAGCCGCTATCGAATTTACGAAGGTAGCAATTTTACGAATGCGATGAGAGGAACCGTGAGTATTCGTAAAATCAGGGGTCTAGTGTATTTCCACATTTGAAAATGAACGGTAAAACACGATGTTCGTTAGTCTCAAACACCAGCCAAGCCATAAACAAATAGCCATGCTTCCCGCTTTAGCCAACCTAACTTTTCAGATGATTGTTACCATATTCTTAAACCAATATGCCTTTTTAAAAGAATTTGTAAATTTGAAAATTACGTATTGATTATTTAGATAGCAATATAATGTTTGAGATGATGAACTGTAATAAAGTTCGACACTATATTATCGAATAATAAATTTGATCAGGTTGTAAATGTTTAAGGTTGGCATTAATACTGAGACTCACTAAAGATAGGAAATGTTTGCCCCTATCTACTGTCGCCCCCTGATTGTAGGTAAATAAACAAAATACGATTGTGGAATACAGTTAGTATTAGCATTATTTAAATAAAAATATCTTGTGAAATACATAAACAATTCATTACAAATGTGTTGTTAGGCCGTAAGCTATTTTAGTCTGTATTAGACACAAAGATTTCCGAATTCCTAGCGTAATATCACCACCCTGTTTCTTTTGGTCAGCAATACAGTAATCTCTCAGTTTAACGACTCTCAAGGGATTTTAAAAAAATCGTACTTTAATTGAAGCAGTTTTTAAACTGAATGATAAAAGTATTTTGGGACTTTAAATGTAGACATTATGCGAGTAAATATGCTATTAACAAATTAGCTAGTTAAAGAATTATCTGTTATCCATTCAAGTCCCAAACTCCCACCTTCTACAGCTACCAACACTATTACCAATCTCAAAGGTTCTCATCCCTGTAATAGCTCACGTTGTGACACGTGTGCCATCCACCAGCCCTCTACATCATTCAAAAGCAGGCAAACCAACCACATCTACCCCATCCAAGGCAGTTACAATTGTGCTACCAAGAACTTGATCTACCAGCTACAGTGTTCACACTGTGATGCTGAATATACTGGCCTCACCACCAACACTCTCAGACAGAAGAGAATGAATGGCCACAGAGCAGACACAAGACAAGCCATAGCGGGTAAAGACACCAACCCACAGGATAAACCAGTTGCTGCCCAAGCAGCCCATCATAACAAAGACTTCGACTCATGCTACAGCACTAGAGTGGTGAGGGCTCTGCCACCTACAAGCAATAGCTCTGAACTCCGACGATGGGAACTAGCTCATTAATATATCACTAAATCCAGGCAATCACCAGGTCTCAATATAAGATAACATCCCCAGTTATTCAGCTTCCTACAACCACTGTACCCGTATATCCTCACTATCCTCTTCTACATGATGCTTTTGAATCTCCCGCCTCATATCATTTCAACCATTGGCCGCTAGGTGCATCAGCATCGGTGCATTGGCAGCCACACCGCAGTCAGCCATGTCTCTTCGCCAGAGGTAGCTGCTCTAAGCAGCAAAACGTCGCGATTATGTGTCGTCCTATTTGTGTGTGTATCTGTCAAGTACTAAAACGTTAGTACTTTGGCTTCTGTCTTTTGTACATACTGAAAGCCTAGCGGCCTCTTCCTTTCATTTACATATATATCTATTAAATTAAATATTCTTCACAAAAAATAAAAGTGTTTCATCTCACCAAAAGCTCATTTTAGAACAGTGTATTTTTTACTTTCAGTAGGCCAAGATGAATTAAAATACGTAGTGATAGTTCTGTTTTATGTAGTACAAGTTTCATTATTGTGTCATAAAATATCATGCTACAATTCATTCTCAGTATGGCGACAGACATGGAAAAAATTTGTCTGTTTGTGGCAAACTGTACATAGTTTCTAAAAAACATACGGTATTTTAACCTTATTGACATGCCTTTTCAGACATATTTTCAATGTGGACTTTCCCCGTAACATTGAGGAGTACGTTCACCGTGTTGGTCGAACTGGTCGTGCTGGCAAGACTGGCGAGTCGATTAGCTTGGTGACTAGGGAAGACTGGGGACAGGCTAGTGAGCTGATAAAAATTCTGGAAGAAGCAAACCAGGTTAGTATCATTTGGGATTTGTCTTCTGAAAGTGGTGAAAGTTTATTGTAATAGTTTTGTGTTGTGATACGACTGTAATGTTTACAGTTTGTGTGTTTCGGAATGAAAGAAAACACGATTGTACAATTTAATGAAATCTCACGTTGCCTAAAATTATTTACTCGTAACACTGATATTTCATTAAATTGCATTTGAAATTTTTTTACATCCAAAAAATGTTGGTGAAACCAGTTTTCTCAAGTTAGGACACATTTGTTGGAAACCAGGGTTATTAAGAGATATTTTTGTTAGCATGCAACAATAACGTTCTGCAATTGATATGAATTGGTAAGTTGCAGACATGATCGGTAAAAGTTCAAGGAAGAAAAAGTAACCCTTTCACCTCTTGTGTCGGATTGCATCCGACATAGCAATTTTACAAATGAAGTCATATGTCTTACTTAGTTCAACACGTTTTTACCACCCAATTAATTCGCAAGTCAGACAGAATTTTACATCGCTAGCGAGAGTGCTGCGCTCTACGATGTCTTGTTTGAAACTCTGTGCCAGTAGTAAACATAATCTACATAATCGGCACTACAGCACTACGAAACGTTGAACGCGCTTTGATATACAGTAGAACCCCGATTTTACGAGTTCCGGATTTTACGAAGTAGTGATTTTGCGAGGCTATCATCAGGAACAGTCAGAAAATCTTTATTTAAAGAAATTTAAAAATGAGCAAAAAATTAAATAAATTGCAGTTTTAACTATTTATAGCTTAAGCTCGATTTTATAGTGTCAGATATTGGTAATGCAGTGCATGTTTCTTACAGTACTCTTGTAAAATTTAGGTTTTCTTTTAATCGGGGTTTCGCTATAATGGACTCTCGTAAAATCGGGGTTCTACTGTGTATTGTTGTATTTTGTGAACGAAAACTGTGTTTACGTCATAATCTGTGATATTATGACACATTTTCATTTATGAAATAATAGTACAGTTTTAACAAAACAGATTTTTTATGTTTATTTTGATGTGACACTTCGTTGTCATCTGTTATTTTGAGTGTGTCACATAGGTATATAAATTATTTTTGTGTTTTGACAATAGTAAAAAAATAGTGCTACGTGAATACTTTCGTGTGTTTTGTTTGAACGATTTAGTATAACCATTGCACTAAAATAATAATAGCTAGAGCTAGTAGTGCCACAAATTCTAGTAGTAGAAGGAAGAGTGTTCACAGTAGTGTAATGGAGGAAGAATTTTCCTCAAATGTCGATTCAGACAACAGTGTGAACAGTTCAAACATTCTTCAGATTCATGAAAATATGATTCAGACGAATCTGAAAGTAATGTTGGTCCTTCGAGGTGTCATGCTACACGTGGAATCCCTAGTAGCAGCTGGATTCCTTATGAAAATCAACAAGATTTTGTGCAGTTCCCCTACACAAAAACGTTAGGTTACAAAGAACCAGCTGAATCTCAAAAGCCAGTAAGTGTCGTTGATTTTTTTCAGTTGTATTTTTCTGATGTTCTACTTCAAGAAATTGTTGTCGAGGGTAAGAAATACAGTATGCAGATGAAGCAGCCTCTTCTACCAAGACCAGTATGGCATTCATGGCAAGATGCTACATTCTCAGAAATAGAACAAAGAAAAGGAGGGAAACGGCCGCTAGACTACTAATTACTAAAAACGTAGATAGAGATGCACAAATGTTTACAGAAACAGTTATTGCAGGTTGGAGAACACACAAAACATAGTACGTATCACAGTAATCTGTGAATGCAGTTTTATTGACAACAAAACCTATAATTTACATTACTAAAGTGTGTGCTTCAGTTCACAGGCATTGTTCAGTATCATAAAATGAACACTCCAATTCTAATGTATCTAGGACATGTATGGCCTCTTATTAATACTGTTGCGTGCCATGTTCCTGGAGGCCAGTGGTCGGCGGCTGTATCGTAACACCTTGAGGGCTGGCCGATGACTCAAAGCCCGGGTGGCTCATAGTGGGAAAACCGCCGAAACTACGTCATAGATACCTGTCCCAACTGCGTCTTAACCCTTCGAGGGCGGCCGACGTGACTGCAAGCACGTCCGAAACACAGAGGTGCCAACTACTACGGATTATCCGTAGTTTATACGAATTACGATGGTTTACTACGGAAGTACGGATTCTGTTGATAAACTACGGATTTATTAGCTTCCGTCCGACTGTAAATGAAAAGGGATGTTCCATTGTATATGCATATATTTCGGTTCGTAGTTGTGTGGATCGTATGACGCACTATTTCTTTCCCCACGCTCCGGCACACAAACATTGTTTTGTTTCTCGCGTTTTTAGTTTGCCGAAACCATATTTTGGTGATGGTAGCGTATTTACAAATTAGTAAGTTTACACTTTGTGCGGCACGCGTCGGAATGTTCTCGTATGTCGTATGTATCTTATACAATCGATTGTTCTTATAGCCGCAGTCTTCCGACTTATCGATTAGTTGTTGATGTTGACTCATGCAGTCGAATCTGTGGTCGAATCTAGTCTTGCGTGGTTACTTCTTCCGCTGATCGGCCATATTGGAAACTTGTCCATGCTGTCGTAGTTTAACGAAATGTTGATTTGACTGTTTAAATTCGAGTATGAGTTTGAAACCTAAGAGTGTTGATAAATATTGTTCAGAATATTCACAGTTGTGGCCAGGTTTAAGTGCTTCAAGAGTATCTCAACAACACGTGTTTTGTGAATTGTGATTTAAGTGTAAACACGATGGCAAAAACGCCACCGTCAATACATAGTTACTTTAAAAACACGTTAAGCATTTTCGAAGTAAGAACTTTCGAGGAAAAAATATATTATAATTAAGTGATGCTGTAGATCCAACAACAAATGCCGAAGTTTCCGACGAACAGGTAATGTGATTGTGTATAGGCCTACACATTTAAAGGCCGTGCTAGAATCGCCGTAAGAAATAACCGTAAAATTTGAATTTTGTACTCACATTTTTAGTGGCACATGCTTTAATACACCGTACAGCTGCTTAGCAGTCGTAAGAGGGATGGAACCGTGTGAATTTCTTACAGTGCGGTTACGGTTATTTCTATACGAATTTTATGGTCAATGTAGCATGGGCTTAAGTTAATACGTTCACTACGGAAAAATACTGAAAAATACGGATTTTTTGCAAAATTACTACTGAAAGCTTTGGTAAAAGGTTGGCACCTCTGGAAACATGATGAAATATCTATTTTTAGACCCCTGTAATGCGGGGAATAACCGACTGTTTGGGCTAGTATAAAAGCACAGAATCTGCACATTTGAGGAGAGTTCGCTATTGGAAGTGCTAGAGGAAGGTGCTACGCCTGTGGAGAGAGACTGGTGAAGACATCTTGGTGACGTCAAAGTCTACTGTGAGGCGGCAGGCGGCTGGCTACCTGCGGAGCAGTGTTGGCGATACAAGAGGACTGCTGCGGCGGGCTGACAGGCGAAGAGGAGGTGCGCGACGGGAGTCGAACAGAAGACCTCAAGAGTGAAGACAGCGGTGCACTCGGAGTGCTGCGCAGCACATGGTGAGCCATCACCACTTCGGACTGTTAAGGTTGTACATTGTCATTGTTAGAAATACTGTTTATTGGATATATGACTGAATTTTATTGTGATTTATAGTGTTTAATTAATTGATGGTAGACTTTTCTTGTGCTTTAATTGTCAAGTTAATTAACGTGTCTGTGACACAGGAGTAATTGTGTGCATAACTAATTGTGTTGTGAGAGTTCTAGTTGATTACTGTTTTGTGTATTTCATAGCTTTGTGAGCTATTAAATCCAGTACTTAATATAACTCTTTTATTTATAATTATAGACCTCTATCCCAAAGAACTCATGGGAATTGCCCACATATAAAGTTTGT
>PNEQ01037164.1:0-14581 GCA_003012365.1 Medauroidea extradentata
AAATTTCTGATATCATTCAACTTATCTCAGAATTTTGAAGTAAGGTGTACATAATTTATGGAAACATAACATTTAAAAAACCTGGAGACTGTAAGCAATTACAATACTTGTGCTTGAATTAGATTTAAAGCAAGGGAGACAGGGTAATATGAAGTACTTAAACACTATAAGTGCATAATATTGTTGAACTGGGGAGTATCTGAGTAGCTTGCGCAGAGAGGCGATTATGCATTACAAACACAAGTCAGCGGCACCCTTACCGCTCCTGCATCACACACACAAACGCAGCCTATCTAGGGCCACTTAAAGCATATTTTCTAGCGGCCGAAAATAAGTTTTGTGGCCTGCGGAGTCCTTTTTAAGTAAGAGAACATGGGTTTATGAGTATACAGTACGCCTTCATTGTTAATGCTGTTTCACAAAATGCTAGGGTCGCCATTGAATGTCTCACAGAGGCAAGTAGGCCAGTTGTGACTTGTGACTAGAGGCTAGGAAGATACGTGATGTGTGTTTTGCCTCGTCCTTACATCTTCCGCACTTCTAGGCAGGGGCGTCATTTGGGGCTACCCCCCCCCCCCCGGCTGGGTTTGGAATTTTTGTGTATAAATATATTTTTTGTATTTTTAAATGTAAATAATGCTAACTTAAGGACATAAAACTGAAGTTTTATTATTAAAGTATCTAATTTATACATGCTTTATTAATAAAAAAAGATTAAACAAGGTCACTGTCGCCAGAAAACAAAATCTTGCCCCCCCCCTCCCCACTCCTGGAAAAACCTGAAATGACGCCAGTGCTTCTAGACCTGGAGCGCGCAGAAGTACGTGCAGCCAGACGGCCACCGGATATAGCACTCGACATGTCGCTGCTGAGCGAGGAAACGCGGCACTTTTAAAAGTGTTCACTGGACCGAGAACACAGTAACATGGTGAGTGTAGCAGGTGTGTGCGCGAGTGTCCCACAGCGTCGCCCGAGGCGGTGACAACCAGTCGTGTGGAACAAGAGCCGTTTTACCCACGTCGTTGCAGAGATGCCCTCGTCTTTGCCGTCGTTCGCCGCCGCAGTCAGTGAGGTGCGGGACCAGTCTTCCGGAAACAACGTCGTTATTCAAGAGGCGTGCCTGTACACTGGGGAAAGGACGGCGGAAAAAAAAAATTGATATATCGATGTTTTTTTTTTTTGTATAAGCAATGGTTCCAACCGACATACGTTCACACTTCCACACTCACTTCTGTTTTAATTGAAAAGTCTGTAAATAGTAGAACATTATTTTGTAAGAGTCATTGTGACAGTACGATTATTTTTTTCCTCTGTAAATATGTTACCATGAATAAAATGTATAAAAAATTTTCATTGTATGATTACATAAAACGACATTAATGAATGTTCGAATTACAAATATCAATTTTCTTTCCGATTAGAACATGCGTTGACTGGGGAGCTGCTGAATGTTTCTAGGACAAGAGGTGGGGTAGGCTAATTATAGCGTCATTATCGTTGAAGTGGTAAAAGCCAGGGTAGGGGGGGAGGGGGTGGTTGCGAAGACGCACAATGGCTGGGCGATAAGGCGAGCGACATCTGTGGTGCGGCTACCCCTGGACTTCCTCCCCACGTCTTCAGAGGTTCTTGAAGCGCTGTGGATGAAGGGTGAAGGGGTGGGACACGTGCCGGTGTAACTGTCGCCCAGCTGGTCAGTTCCGCTGCAACTCCCGCACCGGAAGTCGAGTCTTCACTCTACGAGCTCGGACCAACCTGTGCTAGACCAATGCTGACGGTCTAAATCGAACGGCGCCATATTGCAGCCTATAACATGCAATGCCCTATACCAAAGTTTTGTTTATGTTGAAAAAATAATGTTACCCCCACCCGCTAAAGTACATAATTTCCTATCTTCGGCTGCAATATGTTAGCCTTCGATTTGGTCATGTAACAAAGGAGTATCGTAATAGTGTAGTCATTCTGGCTCGGACACGTTCCTTCTTACAACAGGCCCTGCACTCGTAGTCCTAGCGACACTCAGGCTGATATTCACACTCATAACAAGTTCGCAAACTATTCACGGATAAGAGGTGGATAAGAGTCCAAGCTCTCGTAAACAACTCTCGGGACACGTACACTCTAAATCTGAATTAGTGAATATTCACTGATTCACGCTGATGGCTGGAGTAATTTCAACAATTGGAATCAGTGAAAATAGTCACTGTTTAATTAGTGAATAATCACTAATTTACTTTAGGATTGCCAACATCTCACAAATAAATCAGTGAATATTCGCCTTTTTTTTTTTTTTTTTTTTCAGTTGTTTTCAAAGCACAGTTTTCGCTTATTGAATCGGTGAAAAATTACTGGAAAATCTGTGGGCGTTCACTAATTAACTTGTGGAATGTTGGCACTCTTTATCGGAATCAGTGAATAGTCACCGATTTCACAGTGGTTTCTCATGTATTCAATTTGTTGAAACTGATTTATCCGTAGGTGTGAATCAGTGAATATTCACTAATTCAGATTTAGAGTGTAGTAAAGTATTCATGGACGAATTTTGCTTGTCTAGCTAATACGCAGCGTTTGCGAGGTCGATAAAATGGCGGATATTCTTGTCAGTATTTCTCCCGGAGCGCTTATCAAAGTTAAAATTGAAACACAACCTTCGTGCGAAACATCGGAAAGAAATACTTTAAAAACATAGAGATTATGTAATTTCGTTGGAAAGTAACGTATTTTTCAAGGAAAAGAGCAAGATTATCATTCAACTATCCGCCATCTTGTTTGCCTTTGAGAGCAGTTTGCGGATGCGGTCGACTAGGATAGTTCGGGACCTTTCACAACATTGAGAGAGAGGTATAGGTACGAGCAAACAACACGCAAATTGTTCAAGAAAATCGTTTCCTACCAACGTGTAGAATGTGACACGCATCTTCCGCGTAAATATGATTATGATTACCAACCTCAGCATTAAAAAATTAGCTTGGGTCAGTTTGGAGTGAGCTAATTTTGTTAGGCGATATCTCATCGTAAATTAAGTAGAAAATGAGTTTTCAGTTTATCCGTAAAGTGAATTATATAGCGGGAGTAATGCTGCTCAGAAAATTGACGGTTAAATGTACTTTATTTAAATACAAAATAAAACGACATAGCATATTAAACGACTATCTGAATAGTTTCAAAACAATAGAAGATTATTATATTTTGAAATGGTTTAAATATATATTTTAATTCGGGCCCTACCATACTCTGACAAATTGGAAACACATTTACGACTAGCATTTTAATAAGTTGTTACCTTGTAAAATAAAATAGTGTTCTGAATAATCCTGCATAAATATACCTTTTGAAAGATTTTGTGGCAAGATTTTCGTACTTCTGCCGCTAGAAAATATTCTTTAAAAATAAGTGGTGAACCTGGAACGGGTATTCTCGCATGTAACGTTATTTGAACGTTGTTCCTAACCGGACATCAATCATACGTGATTAGCAGTTTCCGAATAATCCTGTAACGACCGAAGGCCTGCACACCGCTTGACGGCCAGAGTAGGCGGTCAGCGGTGGCCGTACCAGCTAATTTGCGCTAGTTTTGGCGCAAAGTCTAATGAATGCTTCTTTGTTTAATTTTCACGAGCTAGGTTGATATATTTCCATTCAGAGGAATTAAAAAAAAAGTACCGCATGGTTTTAACCATATTAAGAGGCTCCAGAAACATATTTCTAATAGGTATACCATTTTAAAATCATATAAGCATAGTTTGATGTGAGTTTTCCTGTAATAGATTAAGATATTGGAACAAGTAGCAGTTTCTATTGAAAAAATTAACACCCCTGCCATGCCACATCACGAGAGGCACTAGATAATGGCGAAAATATTTAATGACAACATTGCCTGCAATGCAGTGTAGTTTCTTTATCTTACTATTATAGGATGATGCAATTTCAGACAAGCGGGAACAGTTTTAGGACAAATCACACGTGTTCTGTGTTAAAGCTGTACAATTATAACTGGGGTTGTTGAAGATACAGATAGTGCTTCAAATAAACAATAACCTACATAGATACAAAACCTTCAATGTTATACACAGCACGTTGCAGCCAAGTAAGCAGGAACTTTTCCCGCGAATTTACAGTGTCTCTATACATCACTATTATTGCGTCAGTCTAGGACTTTTCTTCAACATCTTCAGCCATGATCGCTCATTTCTGCTGCTTTTATTGGCGATGAGTTTTAGTGAAAATAAGTTTTACTATGAAGTAATACAAAAATTTATAAAGTTTAGGTTAGTAAGATAACTGACGAAAATTTCTCTAGTTAAATAACGTGCTAAAAATGTAGTGGCTTTGACTTAAAAATATTGGTGAGCGTATAGTAAGAACTTTTTCTATCTACAAAAATGGAAGACGGTTTTTCAATAACTGTTCTCTTTTAGGCTGAAAAGAAAGAAATGCACGTAAAAACAGCAGAAATGAAGCCGTGAGTCCATCCAACACTAGATCCAAGAATATGGCAGGGGGCCCGGGCCTCCCCTTGAACTTTTATATATAGTTTATCCTTAATATATTACAAACTTTTTAAGTGTTATGTTCAATTTTTTTTTGTTTAGGAAATGCCTTAAATAGCACCATTTTGCACCTTAAAACTATATTTTTTGGAGAGAAACCTCCGGTCTCTCTTTTTTTGACTTGGGGTGTGGGTTTATCTACTTTTAAATAAATGGGCCACCATCCCCAACATCTAGAGCTGGATCCGCCCCTGATTACATTATATTCACTATTCTGCTTGATCTCTATCATCAAGTTGGTCGGCGCGACGCTTAGTTATTTAGAGTAATGACGAGGAAGCTGAGATCCAATATATAATACTCAGAAAGAATTCGTGACTACCCTGACCAGATTATTCTCACCTCAGGTTTCCAGACCTGGCAGAGGATAGTGTAATTTGAACTATATTCGCCAGTCTAGCACAGTTGTTCTCGCGTGTTTGTTACATTAAGTTCCATACAGCCATATTCTGATGGGATACTCCTCGAACATTCACTCGTTGTGGTATGTGAAGTGTAACTTAATTCTCTTTACGCTGAAGAGAACGATGACATTATGATCATCGTGTTCCGTTCTTTCGTGAATTATTTGGCTGTCTGTTTTACTAGCAGGCGTACGTTCACAGTTAATTTTCCGTTTGTTATGCCAGCCTAATTCTGATCTATGGGTTGGTAAAGGAACGAGAGCCATAAAATGTTATAAATTGACAACCAGTGGGAAGACCGGTTAACATACAGTGTGGTGTAGGGGCCCCTGTTTTTGGCGAAAAGAATTTTGCCTCACTTTGTTTCGATGCCTTACGTGCACATCTGCAGTTCTGCTTCGTGGTCAGTGATTGGATATTTTAACTGTCACGAGCCTTGGGAATCTACCAGTAAATCACAGACGTGTGTTGTTGCAGGAACGTTGTTATAATTGGCTAAGTCAAATGATACATATAGACACACTGCCAGTAATCATGAAGCATAATTGCAGATGTGCACGTAAGGCACTGAAACAAAGTGGGGCAAAATTCTTTTCGCCAAAATCAGGGGTCCCTAGTGTGGTGTCATTAGAAGCGTCTTTGTGAGATCTTGTCTGGAAGTCGAAGACATTCACCACAAGAGATGCATCATGGTGCGGAACTCACTAAACTATGAGGTCCTCACTTCGAGCCAGGCACGGGTCCAGCAAAGTGATTTTTTTTTGGGAGCGGCATACTATAAAAACTAATATCACTTTGCATTTTCTGATCGTTATTTCACACACTGCTGAGTTATAAGTTACACAAATTAAATTATGTAAGTACAATTTGACTGTACAGTAAATACCTATTATGTTCAATTTCTAGTAAAATTACGTTGCTTCAACCCCCGTCCCCTTACCAAACCTTTTGGATCCGTTCGTGCTTCAAGCGTCTTTTGTAGGACTAGTGATGATAAAATAAAAATCACTAAAATACTGCTCAGTAGCTACTGCAGGACTAATTATATTCTATTATACTAAACTCCGAAAAGACTGAAAACCTCCCTACTCCTTCCTCCCTCCTTGACTCAAATGCAGCCGGTTGGTGTCGAATCCAAAGTCCACTGAAAGGTGTCACCCTGATATCGGTTTTCCGGTTTTTTTTTTTTTTTTTTTTTTTTTTTTTTTTTTTTTTTTTTTTTTTTTTTTTTTTTTTTTTTTTTTTTTTTTTTTTTTTTTTTTTTTTTTTTTTTTTTTTTTTTTTTTTTTTTTTTTTTTTTTTTTTTTTCGATATAACTCCAGGAGAATGCTGGGATGGTAACTTAACAAAGGCCATTTCCGACTCATTTCATCAAGTTGTGTGTAACCGTATGTAATGACCTCGTCTACGAGACGTAAAGGCCAATTACTTTAACCTACCCTGAAGACTTCACAGGAATAATTTGGAAAGAGTGTTTCTATTTGTAAACGTTGCTGAGTGAGCAGCAAGTCTACAATGTTCTAGCTGGAGCCTGTCCCCTCCCTGCACTGGCGTGCAGTAAGTATAGGCAGGCGGACTGATAGGTTGCCAAGGGCAGCTAAGGCTAAGATAGGGCAAGGTACATAGAAGGCACCTGCCTGCTGACCTGGTACACGGTGTGGACCGACACTTCCTGCCAACCACGCCATGCGGCAAGCGTGCTGCGTACACCGCTACTATGCCACCTTCCCCCCGCCCCGCTGTCCTACCCGCTACACTCCTAGAACACGCACATGCACCGTACATGTCGCTGTCCTCGCCTAGCTGTCAAAACCACGTGCTCCAACTAGTCACTTTCGCTATACCGGACTACGTGGTGACGTAGGACGTATGGGGTGACTTAGAGCAAAAAATATCCTTCGCACGGCAGTCATGAGTAGATTCTGTCGCACATAAGAATTCCATTTTATTTGGCAGTTTTTAAGACTAACATGTGTACAAATATATACAGAAAGAAAACTTTTAATTTTAACAATCATTACGAAAGTCCATACAATTTTTTTTCTTAACATTTTTATTTTATATATTTCTTCCCCTATGTTTAGTTTAGTATTTGTCTGTTTTATTCAAAATATTGCAATTTTAGTAATTATTTGTTGAATGTAATGTAATGTTACAATTATACTTTAAAACCTTGTAATGCTTACAATTATAAATTTCATACAATTTTTTTAATAATATTGTAATATTCATAATTAATATTTGTTCATTAATGTTAATAGTTTCTAACTACGTACCAATTATAAACCAGCCTGAGGCTGAATTTGTACGTTATAAAATAAAATAAAAATAAATACTGCACAGTTAGGGAGCCAGCTGTGTGTGTGTGTGTGTGTGTGTGTGTGTGTGTGTGTGTGTGAAAATCGCGCATGAGAAAGAAAAACATTGCTTATTCCATGGCAACAAATGTAAAAAGGAATGCGAACACAATTGTCGAAGAATGGAATTCTTGCATGAGACGGACCGTAAAGAAATAAACATGTGATGAATTCCAACTAGATCGTTTGGGATAAAGTTAGCTTTTTTTTTAAAATTACTATCCGTTACTGCATATAATCCAACAATAATAATAGTCACCTTACTCGTTGTACGGTTGGAAGCGTATTGTCAAATATAGTTCCGTGTATTTTTCTTTTTAAATGCAACAATACTGATATATTTGTGTTTTATATGACGGAAAGATACGAATTGGCTGAAAATAGAAATTTAGTAGGGCTTTTCCGAGTGCTCACTTTATCCCGAACTGCCTATAATAATGCTGGAATCACAATAGCACGACGGACACGACGCGACTGCCAGTAAAACATTCCAACGTTTCCGTTCTTACAAAAGCGTCTTGCCCTTAGATGCGATGAGGCAAGTGCTGAGCGAGCAGGATTCGTCCTTACAGCTCGCGTACTAAACCGTCATATTTTCTAAATTCTCTGTGAGGAATTGTACGCAAAATTTATATGGATTTGTCGATCTTTGCTGCGTACTTATTTTAATTATTTGTTGACGTATAATTGAAATATCTGACACATGCATACATGGATATACATATTTTGCATTTCCTGTTAAAATGTCATTCAAGTACATTGATGAGTTTAGGTAAAATTAAAACACATGCGACTGTTTGTCCTACTCCAAGGGAAAAAAAAATCAAACGTGTACATTGTAAAGATATTAAAAGTGAACTTGGTAACGGAACATTTCAGAATGGCATCGGTTTATTTATATGGGAAAAGGTCGACGATCACTAGAGGTACGTCAATTTCGCGGATTCATCTGGCAGCAGCCTAGACTTGTCATTCCTATACATTCTCTGGCCACAATCGCTTATCTATTGGCTTGTAACCGTACAAGCAGGTAGCAAGCGATAGCACTTCGCATAATTTCCTTATTTACTACTGGCTTGCAGTAGTTAAACGCGTTTAGTAACAGCCGCCAGCAAGTCACAGACATGGCAATGGAGTGTACATAATTGGCGTTCAACCTGATCTGGAATTTATCTGCGAAATTTACGTACCTCTAACGATCACGCCAAAGAAGTGTCGAATCGCCGCAGCTCGCCGCCTTGCCAGAAATTTTAAAAAGTGTCTTAATTAACTCATCGCTGGATCCGTGCCTGCAATGAAGGCGTCAGAAGAGCAGTAACTTTGGGGTGGAAAAAAGTTGGTTGCGTAGAATGTTTACAAGGAGGACGAGTACAGCAACGATGGTGCAGGTGCGTGGTTGTAGACAGCTCGGCTATAAGAGGAACAGGAGCGTGACGGGGCACAGCTCGTGTGACTGGACAGATGCACAGTGGCGGAACTACGACGACGTCGTCCACACGTCGTAAATCTGCCAGGACTGGGGGACACCTGCGAGCCGCCTGGGCGGCCTACATCCCGCGGTGTCTGTGTGGTCTACCTCCTTCCTCCTGCACATACACACACACCGCCGATGTCGCAGCACGTTACAACCTTGTACGACGCTTCAAGACGACACCACTAACTGGTGTTCGTCTTCAGCACGTGCGCCTCACTAGTCACGGCAAATGGTCTGGTCTACGAACACTTCCCCTTTACCCTCTCCTCAAAACCATAAAGCGGCCGCGGTGGCCGAGGGGCCAGACCTCTCGCCTCCCACCAAGGCGATCCGGGTTCAATTCCCGTCGGTCGGTGCCCGGATTTTCGCATGTGGGAATCGTGCCGGACGATGCCGTTGGTCGGCGGGTTTTCTCGGGGATCTCCCGTTTCCCCCACCCTTTCATTCTGGTACTGCTCCGTACTCATCTCATATAACCCCTCATCACCGCTAAAGACCAAAATCTCTCTCTCTCTCAAACCATATACTCCACCTTTTTCATCCCGATTCGTTTCTGTTGGTGGCTTATGTATCATTCTCACCATTTTCACCCCAATTAGTTTCTGTTGGTACCTCGTGTATCATTCTTCCTATTGCCGGGCAAATTAAATTTGACAAAGTTTTTTTTCATTTGTCGTCATATTTCCATAGCAGCTATCTCTTCCCCCACCCATCACGGCCCCGAACAAAGAGGTGATAAGAAAAAAAACATTCGTAGACGTGACGAGTTCGTACATCAGACATAGAGTCGGGGAGGTCCGCCCAAATGACGTGCATGTCTGTCACGCCTGTTTTTATATAGAAATAAAGTTGCGTTTGTTGGGCTGATTGTTGTCGCAATTCTGACGTTGCCGTAAGATGAGGTTATTGATCTTCACGTCTCGTCGACAGCGAGGTCGTTAGAGTCAGTGACACAACTAGACACACTAGGAACTGGAACACGACGCGGCCATGGAACCATCCCAGCATTCACCTGGAACGACTTTGGGAAAACCAAAATCAGAATATCGGGACCTGAACCCGGGTCCTCCAGAATGTGGGTCCGGCGTGTTGCCGTTGTGCCACCTCTCTCGGTATGGTGTTGCCTTACAAGGAACTCTACAGTTCCAGAAGCAATGGACGACTTGAAGTACACGCCCCCTGACGTCACCGCAGGAGAATAGTACTGTGGGAAACAAAGCTTGTTTACAAACATGCTGATTTGTTAGTTGGTAGTTGCAGAAAGCAAAAATGTTGCGCATTCATTGATTTGCACGCAAGGATAAAAAAATAGTAGTTTCTACTTCATGGTTAAGATAAGCACATGCATAAGATTAATGTTTACCTGAAAAACGGCAAATTCCAAACAAATAATCAATTTTTTTGACGTACATCTCATCCGGGACATGTGAAGCCAAACAGCTAAATGAAGGTTATGTTCGGCTGCGGTATCCATGGAGATAGGAATTATGTCCCACACCTGACTGAAGCTCCGCCTCTTTTCAAGTCGTCCATTAACACCATTACAACTATCGTTAGGGATGACTGGATGTAGTTTCTTGGACATACTTAGAGATGATGGTATATCGCAAAAGTGTTTTGTGCCAACATACCCTTGAAAACGCTATAGTTTCTTTCAACATATATGATTCGGTGATATACTTCCTACACAATGGAGCTGTCTGCAGACTAATAACAGGCATCGAATATTACAATAACGGAATTATTAATGGCTCCGTCAAATAGGGTAATAGATCCAAGTACTTGCTAAAGGCAGTAATCTTCTGGTAAGCTAAACGTGTGTTTAAATCCAAGAAACAGTCGAGTTTTTCCGTGATATACCATCATCTCTAGACATACTCCATTGAGAAATAGAAAAGGCTAGGAATATTTCGCGAGTTCAACGACCAGCATGCTAAAATCCATTATACCGAGGCCCTACCATTTGTCCATTACCTGCTACTCATTCAGACAGCAGACAATGAACGAATAGACGGGGCTTGAGTGTCACTTATAGGACATTGGATCCTAGCATGCATGTAATTGAACTCGCGAGTTTTTCCTAGTCCTAAGTATAGATGACTGTCAAAAAAACTAATGAGAATAGAAAAATATAAATAAGCAGAGTATGCTTTAGTCAACAGGATACATACACAACATAAAATTCCATAAATGGAAACGGGGTCAAATAAAACAAGGACAAAGAAATAAAACTGAGAAATCAAAAGAAAAATGCAGACACCACTAAGGCACACAACCCAAGTTCGAGGTCTACGTTGGTAAAGAGATAAACAGTTGAAATGTATGACCCACGACGTAAAAATAAAAATACGACGCACCAATGAGGAGAAACAAAACTAGTATTATATCAGACACGAACAGAAAGCGACATGCGCCACAACGATGAGTTGAAGCAAAAACACAGTCATTATTAGACACGAACAGAACTGAGATCAATCTCACGGTGTTCTTGCATGCGCAATGGATAGAGGCACTATTATTTCGCGTATTGATTTTAGGTCAGGTTGAACGTCAATACTGTATACTTCACTCCTCTTTCTGACATAGACGAGAGCGGTTTTAACACACATTTGACGACTGCAAGCCAGTTATAAATAAGAAAACAAGTCGTGGGGAATCACGTGCTACAAGATTGCACTGTTAGAAGCCAATGGATATTCGGCTTCAGCCGGTACACGTATAGAACTGAGTTTAGGCTGTTGCCAGGTGAATACGCGAAATACTCGTGCCTCTAGCAATGTATAGGGACCCTGAATTTTCGCGAAAAGAATTTTGCCCCACTTTGTTTCAGTGACTTACGTGCACATCTGCAGCTCTGCTTCATAATCAGTGATTGGACGTCTTAACTCTGACGTGTCTTGGGGTTTTTGTTGCAAATCACAGACTTGTGAAGTTGTAGTAACGTTATCGTGATTGGCAAAGTCAAATGAGAGACATTACTTCACAAAAACACGCTGCCAATATACCACTGAACTGCAGATGTGCACGTAAGTCACTGAAACAAAGTGGAGCAAAATTCTTTTCGCGAAAATTCAGGGTCCCTAGCAATGGACTGAAGAATAAACCGTGTTTCTGTGTTTCAAAAAACGCTATAGAGACCTGCGCTTTAGATTACTGGTAGAAAGAGAGAGAGAGAGAGAGAGAGAGAGAGAGACTTATCGCGAGAAATGTATACTTTTCCTCAGTGCCGTTGCAATATGCACGTGTCTGATGCCCTTGTTTCGTTATCGTATGTACACATTTGACTGTACCAATTAGATATCTGGTGCGTCACTTTTTTTTTCGGTGGACATTATGGCTCGTTGGTAGCGAAGTCATGAGAAACGGTTTACATGTAACTTTACACAAGGACAGGAACTGGGTGAAGAATCGGCCATGGCCTATTAAACGAGCCATCTAGGGCGATTTCGGGAAACGACGGAAAACCGAAATCATGGCTGTTCGGAGTCAAGAATCGAGAATTAGTGTTTTCCCGAAAACGAGTCGAACGTGTTACCGTTGCGTCATCACGTCGCTCTGTCGGTACTTAACGTTGGGGGCTCACCTACAAACAGTTTAATTACGTGAGATAATCGTCGTTTAATCGTGTAAGTAGGCCTACAGATACTTAAAAATCACGAGAACAGTTCGTGCCAACGTGTGTTCCGAAACAGTGTCACATTCTGCATGTCGTACTATTGGACGAGGTTGTATGGTACGAGTCAGTTGTTTACAGACTATCGCAAATGTTCAGCATTGATGCGCCAGAGTTACTGGCCCAGTCAAATGGGGAGTCTCCAATAACAAGAGAAGAACGTCAGCGATAAACACGTTTCATTGAAGCCTCGCAAACTGTCAACTTTTTCCGCGATAGACTAGTATCCATAGAAATAAGGTGTAACAGTGTACAGTGTTTAGGAAATTATTCTGGCGCCTTACGTTTTCTCTATTAAACACGTAATGGTGTGCGTATCAAATTTAACTTTGGCCCAGTCAAATGGGGCAGTGCCAGTAAAGACAGAAGAGCGTTAACAATTGCTAGAGACATGCAAAATTCGCGTTATCATTTGATAGCAGACTAAACTTCACTTACCTATGCATAACAGAGCATAGTCTGCAATTCAATTGGCCACAAACTTTTATGGGTTGTAATTTACGTGTGTTACGTCTTTACAGAGATTGGCCTCTCTACCGTGTAAGCATTCTCCGCGGCAAGTCACGACAATATCGGCCAGCGGGAGACGTCGAACGATCCTATAGTCACTTGGAGTCTAGTCAGCTTTCAGAAAATAACGCGAATTTTGCATGTCTCTAGCAATAGCATGTTTGAAGTACGAGTAAACTGCAAGACGGCGGCAAACATGCGTAGGGAGAGGAAATCTTACATGATCGCCGCGCGGTCAAGACGTCACGGAAGAATTTAGAAGTGTTGGTCGTGGGGAAAGGGGAGGGGCATATGCAGCTGTATGCAAATGGGACGGCGAGGTGTCCAGTTTGTCGCCTTAATAACATCGCATCGCATTAATCGTCGGGGACGACTCCATCTCCGCGACACCCGCGCGACCGTACTAATGGCGGTGGCGATACGCCGGACTCGTGGAGACCGTGAAGAAAGTCGTTATTTAGGACCGACGCCTCTCGCCTCGGTTGTAAAAACTGTCCCCGTTACACGACTGTCGTCGACCTCAGCTGCCGCTCCACGCCTGCACATGGCGTCTTCGGCGAGGCGCATCAGATAAAACTGCGTTACATTCCGTTTATTGCTTGCTTTCCAAAGAGAAAACTCCAGCCTATAAATTGCTGCATTTCGGGGAAAGTGAAGCAGGTTTTCCGGGGACGATTTTTGTGAGTTATCTTGTTGCCGCACCCGAGCGACTGCACTGTCCCCCATCCCTTGCCGCGCCGCGTCGCAGTAACGTGTGAGCGCAATTAAAACTGTCGTTCGCTTTCTTACTGCTGGTGTACTTGCCTCCTGCGTCGTGGCCGTTCCTTGTCCAGGCCACCAGGCCCTGTACAGAAGGCAAGTGGACTTCGTAGTTATGCCGTCGCATTCACCACCCGATAGTCCTAACGACTTCGTTGTTCCTTGTTCCTGTCTTGGGTGATGTGCAGAGACCCAGACATTGCGTGAGGTTCAACGACAGCCGGCTGGACTCCACGGTCCTGTGCACACTCCAGTGAGTTATAGTTGTTAGAGCCACGATTTTTGGTGAAAATAATTCTTCAACAGTTTCTTTCAATGCCTTACGTGCACATCTGCAGATCTGCTTCATGGTTATTGGCAGAATGTATTATTGCACAGATGTGGCTCATTCGACTGTGCCAACAGAAACAAGGTTACTGCGACACTACACGTCTGTGGTTTGCGGGTAGAACCCTAGACGCTGAGAGTTAAAAACAGCCAATCACTGATCATGAAGCAAAGGTGCATAAGTGCACATAAGGCATTGAAACAAACCGTTGCAGAATTCTTTTCAGCAAAATTCGTGGGCTCTACTAGTTGTACCTGCGACAAGGTAGCTGGAGTGTGTGAGTATTTTCATGCAGACGTGCTGTTGGTTCGCAATCCTCAAGGAAGAGTTTCAATAAGAGTAACCCAATCGCGAAAGTAACTAATGTGTACAGGAGTTGGAAATATTAACGTATTGTCTAGTGACTTCGTGAAATTTCCGAGTCTGTTTATTGGTAGAGGTGCGTGAATTTCGTAAATCCATAAGGAAGCAGCTTAGATATCTCAGTCCTGTACACGCACGGCCTACATTCGATTACCCATTAGTAGAG